>JAVALU010001586.1:12500-260711 GCA_030770095.1 Gila robusta | reverse complement strand
AAGCTTATGTTAACATCAAAGGCCAATACATCTCAAACTAACTGTCACATCACTTTGTAACTGTAACATCAAAGCTTATGTTAACATCAAAGGCCAATACATCTCAAACTAACTGTCACATCACTTTGTAACTGTAACATCAAAGCTTATGTTAACATCAAAGGCCAATACATCTCAAACTAACTGTCACATCACTTTGTAACTGTAACATCAAAGCTTATGTTAACATCAAAGGCCAATACATCTCAAACTAACTGTCACATCACTTTGTAACTGTAACATCAAAGCTTATGTTAACACCAACTTCAAACATTTAAACTAACTGTCACCATCAAAGGCCAATACATCTCAAACTAACTGTCACATCACTTTGTAACTGTAACAAAGCTTATGTTAACATCAAAGGCCAATACATCTCAAACTAACTGTCACATCACTTTGTAACTGTAACATCAAAGCTTATGTTAACATCAAAGGCCAATACATCTCAAACTAACTGTCACATCACTTTGTAACTGTAACATCAAAGCTTATGTTAACATCAAAGGCCAATACATCTCAAACTAACTGTCACATCACTTTGTAACTGTAACATCAAAGCTTATGTTAACATCAAAGGCCAATACATCTCAAACTAACTGTCACATCACTTTGTAACTGTAACATCAAAGCTTATGTTAACATCAAAGGCCAATACCTCCCTTTTCCTTATCAAACTTCAAAGAATCAAACTAACTGTCACACATCCATCATTTTGACAGAAAGTGTAACCGCAAGGGGCGGAACTAGATCAAAGGTCATCATCCATCATTTTGACAGAAAGTTTAACCGGAAGGGGCGGAACTAGGTTAAAGGTAACCGGAAGGGGCGGAAACTAGGTTAAAGGTAACAGGAAGGGGCGGAACTAGGTCAAAGGTAACCGGAAGGGGCGGGACAAGGGGCGGGACAGGAAGGGGCGGGGCTAGGTCAAAGGTCACCATCAATCATTTTGACACAAGGTATATCATATATACTACTGATGAGCTCATTCTCACGACAGGAGGAAACCTGGTTCACGAGGCTAAGGTTAGGACATACAGGACTGAACAGCAGCCTACATATAATAGGAAAACATGAGACGGGAATGTGCCATTGTACGGAAACAGAAACCGTGAAGCATGTACTTCTGACATGTAGGCAGTACTTTGAAGAGAGAGAAATACTTAAGAGGGTAACAAAGAACTCTGTTACTTTAAGCAACCTGTTGAGTCTAGTCTACAATCAAAGCAGTGATAGAGTTTCTAAAAGAAACACAACTAGCAAGAAGACTTTAGTTTTTAGTTTTTTTTTTACGTCTCAATGTGATCACACCTCAGTCCAGTAGATGGCGGTAATGCACAAAGATTGCAAGCTGCCAATAAAATTCACTGAAGAAGAAGAAGACTACTTTGTTTTCCCATTATTGACAGACAGCTCTCCTGTCCCAATGTTGACAAAAATCGGGAGTAAGTGCAGAGGCGTTGAGTGTGAAAATTATGTTTATTGTAGTTCTAGACTAAATCCCATACAGAAATGTAATATGTCAATATATGTAAATTACATATATAATGTCAGTGCCCATGTATGTCTGCTGCCTATATGAGAATATATGCAAAATTCATATATATTTACACATAGACATATATGAAACATATATTTCAAAATATAGCAAAAATGGCCGTTTTCATGTAAGTGCCATATATTTTCTATATATATGCATATATGTACTTATTTCAATGCATCAGTATCACATGCATGCATGTTTACATACATTTATTAAATATGTGGGAAACAAATATGTATGTCACATATTTATACTTAATGTTGTCCATATATGCGAGGAACCAGTAGTATAGCCTACTGTAATATATGCAGATATATGGTATCATATGGATGAACTCAAATATTTTCTTCACGTTTGGACACATAAATGTTCATATATGTTGCAGGCATATATTGTGTTCTCAGATAAGTCAAATATATGTATACTATATGTAGATATATGTCATGCTATTTAAAATATAAGTACATATATGGCCATATATTACATTTTTGTATGGGAAATATCAACATTGTTGTTATCAACATGATTAATACAGATGAATACAGATTATTTATAATTATTTATACGTCTCAGCAGCAGTTGATAACTGGAGACGCATAGCCTACTAAGGTGTAATGCTGTAGCTCAAACAGTGGAGCGTTGGCGCTTGCAACGTCAAGATCATGGGTTCGATTCTCAGGGAAAGCAGGAACTGATAGGAATGTAAATGTGTAATGCAATGTAAGTCACTGTGGATAAAAGCGTCTGCCAAATGCATAAACGTAAATGCATGGTACAGAAAACATGTCCTCCACCCTTTTGAAACACGGGGCTAGTTATAGAAGTTGTATAGAAACAACGTCTAAAATTAGTCTAAATTTTATGTTGAAAAGATGTCCACAAACGACCACATTTGGTCCCACGGACGTCAACATTAGACGTGCAGTAGACGTCGAATAAAGACGTCGCCTGGCGTTAAAAACAACCCCTTCAGTGGACCGAAATTGGACGTCCAAAAATTACATAGAAAAGACGTCACTCCGACGTCACATTGCTCAGTGGGCTATGTTAAATAAAACAAATATTTTTATGTATTGAATCTTACTTTATTGACCACTTTATTGTACTTCCTGCTGACCTTCAATGATTCCGTTAAAACCATATGCAAAAGACTTATTATTGCCATTTTGGTGTGAAAGGGCCTTTACATGCTTAAAACTAGAACTTTTTTGTTATTTAAAAAAAAAACAGGCCCAGTCTAGGTGAGAAAAAATAACGCAAAAGTAACACATAACGCAGTACTTTTCTTAAAAGGTAACTGTAACGCAACTAGTTACTTTTTAAGGGAGTAATGCAATATCGTAATGCATTGCTTTTAAAAGTAACTTTTCTCATGAAACCCTCTGTGTGCAGATGTATTGATGTGGTAAATTGCGGGTTGTCCCGTGTTTCTTTTCCCCTTCTCCATACCTACACCTGTGCCCATGTTATGAGTTTGATCTTTTTTATTTGAAATAGTGTAATTCCCTTTGATTAAAATGCTGTTTTAAGAGATTTAATACAACAGCATAGGCCTAGAACAGTCATGGAAATTAATAAAAACTTTAAGGGAACATCGGATGACCCTTTTAAAGAGATGTAAAATAATGTCCCCAGAGTGTGTATGTGAAGTTTTAGCTCAAAATACCCCACAGATCAATTTTTATAGCATGTTAAAATGGTCACTTTTGAGGTGTGAGAAAAAACATGCCGTTTTTGTGTGTGTCCCTTTAAATGCAAATGAGCTGCTGCTCCCGCCTCATGCAACAACAAAACAGGACAATCTCAGCAATAAAGTGTCAGGAATAAATAGCTCAGTGAAATTAGGACATGGTACAACCCAGAGATTTCTTCTAAATGAGGAATTCGGCAGGGCTGTCCAGTTTCGGTATTTCTCTTTCTTATTGTAGCTCAGGCCTTCTGTCATTTTATTAAGGATAGTAAGTGTTGAGGCTATTCTATAAGCCTTGGTGTAGATGGCATGGTGTTCTCAACGCGTAGCAGAAATTCCGGATTTAACATTAGCTCTCTTTGGGTGGTATTCCCGTTTATTGTAAAAGTAAAAAAGGAGATGGTTTACATAAAATGGTATTTCACCAGTGCTAAGCAATAAAGTGCTGTTGGTAAAGTGCCCACGGCTACGGTAAGAACCGTGTGTTCCTCGCCATCCACACCTTTCCTAATTGATTGCCACACCTGTTAAAGTGATAGTTCACCCAAAAATGAAAATTAGCCCATGATTTACTCACCCTGAAGTCATCCTAGGACCTAGGTGTAAATAACATTCTTCTTTCAGACGAATACAATCAGAGTATTCGATAGTAAATTCGATTGTAAATGACGATAGTAAATTCGATTGTAAATGACGAATGACATCATTGTGCCTTGTGCGTCAAGTGTTATATAATTAATTCTGCAGTCTTGTTATTCTTTCTTTAATGTTCATTATAGTTACTGCAAGTAATACCCTTAATTTACAAGTGTAATATGCCAAGGGTTTAGACTAAGTGTTATTTTAGCGATTAAAGAGTACCAGTTTATTCTAGATTTAATGTGTTAGTTTCCATCAATGCGCTAATGGCGCCATCTTGTGGCAAACAGAGAATGGCTATTCGATTTATTTGACTATACCTGTATTAAAGGCTCCAAATTGTTGTTAAATTCATATCTGTAAAGATGATTATCATACAACTACTACACAAACAAACATGTTCATGTGAAATGTTGTCTCATGCAATTTGATTTTATGAGACAACATTTCACATGAACATGTTTGTGTAGTAAATAAAAAGTAAATTTTAAGTCCCACTTAATCTTGGAGTTTGGTGACTTTAAAACTTATTAGGGTTTAGTGAATAAAGGTAAAACACAGGCTGGTTCCTTCACATTTAAAAAAAATAATTTTCACTTTTGGTTGTTTAGAAGTAATATTTTGAAGCTAATATTTAGAACTATAAAATTGCTTGTAGTTTTTTTTGTTTTTTATTAATTTTATGAAATTTCATTTAAAATGTGTACTTAAGCTAAACACTTAACATAATACAAAGTGAAGAACTAAGTTGCTAGTACATTTCTACAGTAATATGTATTGGCTTCATTTTTCAGGATAATGTTTACTGGATCGAACACACACACACACACACACTCTCTCTCTCTCTCTCTCTCTCTAGTGGTGAGAGTAATTTTAGTGAATGGATTTAACATAATTTGAATAATCAACATCACAGCAATATCTTCCTCTGGTGGTTTTCTTTTACAGAAAAATAGGAATGTAAGAAAATGTAAGCGTACTATTTACAATTCATGGGAAGAAGTGTCATTTGAGACTTTAATATTAATTAGCGAATAGAGCTAAGACTAAATTGCTGATCAGTTTATTCAGGTATTTTAATGTTACCTTCTTGGCAGATTATATCAAGGCCTGGGAAACTCATGGAAATTAATAAAAACTTAAGTCATAATTTCTAAAGAAAAGGCTATTCTAAAATATTAGCTTCAAAATATTACCTCTAAACAACAACCAAAAGTGAAAATTAATTTTTCAAATGTGAAGGAACCAGCCTGTAATTTACCTTTTATTTTGTACTTCCACACAATGTTCATGTGAAATGTGGTCTCATGCAATTTGATTTTATGATCATCATCATTTTAACTCAAATATTTTTCATATTAACTGAAATATTTTTTCGTCTTTTCATTTCTCGTTATTCCATTCGAAATAAGAAATGTATGATCAAAACACACACCGTGTACCTCATCTTTCAGCCTAAATCATAAAGTATTTTAATCACCAATAATGAGCACATTTTCTTTCATGTTTAAACAAACAAACAAAATATTTACAATTTCTTTCTTCATTCTCACAAAGAAGTGGGAAGAGGAAGAGAGTGGAGATGGCTCAACGGAGGTAAAAAACAAAACATTATAATGGTTTATTTTAATAAGATATAAGTTTGCCATATTGTTAAATGAAATGCATCACTTTCAGGATGAGGCTGAGGAGCTGATGTGGAAGACATGGAAACAGCATTTGAGTATGAAATATGCAAAACAATGCTTGAATATAACAGAATTGAAACAGATCTGGCTCTACTTATGAAGTGTTTTAATCATCTATTCTATCTGGCCTTTACAATGTTGTCAATGAATTGCACCTGAAAGCTGGAAGAAAAAACATGTTCTTTGCATGGCATTATGTTTGGAAGGTCATTACCAAATATGATGTTCACTCCTGTCATAACAGTGTGTACTCCATTATACACATCTGGTAGTGTGGCTGTTTTGGCCAAATTACTAAATTCATACCAATTATTTTCCCTTCTTTTATAAAGATTGCATGTAAGCATATCCTAACATAAATCATAATGTGTTGATCTGATTGAAGATCTACTGTAGAAGCTTTTGTTCATCTCTGATTCATCAAACCTGCAATCTCAATATGGTAAAATCTGTATAACTGTACTTCTTAAAACGATTAAAAATACAGATTATAAGCATCAATACCAGCATACAAGTTCAAATACAAATTCAATCTGTATTACTTCAAGTCATATATACTTTTAAATTTAAACAAATTCGTACAGCATCAATAAATGTGGTCATATTAAACTGTACATACAATAAATGAATGTGTATTATTAGACATTTATGACATATTTCAGTGAAGTGAAGTTTAACCAGTCAGAAAACACCAGTCAACGCTGTGGAAAAGTGTTAAAAAAGATATATTTATTCTGGAAATATAGTAATGGACATTGAGTCTCTCTTCATACAGCATCATCTGATCAACAGACAGCATATATGATCACAGCATATTGACTGATCAATTCATATTGCACACAAAACCGGAAAGCACTTGTGGCAATCTCTAGCTACAGTGTGTCTGACTCTACGAGGCACTTGGGTTTAAAAAGGCACAGTTGTTCAAAAAGAGAAAAGATAGCATCTGACAGTTCAGCTTCATCGGCTACATTCATTTAAGCTTGAGGACTGTATGCGATTTAAATATGATCTAAATAAGGGAGATCATGGCACAAAATTCTCAGTAGTCAGTACCAATATCAGGCAAATTTCTGAACCAATTTTGGTACCATTGCAAAACCCCCCGTTTTTTTCCATTTAACAATTTGAAAATAAAAATAAATTAATTATAATGCTATGGATGACTATAAATAAATATTTAATTTATAGATTAAAGCTTTAGTATGTAGCCTTCAAATACTGTTCAGTTAAGTAAACGCTACAATAAAAATCGAAAGAAAAGTTGGTAATAAGATGCAAATCAAAGAAACGCATCACAGGAGACAGAACAAGCAGAAGGTCTATAGCACTTACACTGCAACACTTCATGCAGGATCGAGTTACATTTTGGTCCCGTTCATCGGTATGATTATCACTATGTGAAGCCTGCAATTTAATTCGGTAGTCAATCACTACAGAAAATTAGCAGTGTGTACTTTATCAGCATAAGAAATAAAACTTAAAATTATGAATGGGTTATACAGAAAGCAAGCAAAGAGCACAGCATTTATAATCAATAAAGCTTGTCACTTCAGTTCAGCGGCAGACTGACGGAAAACCAGAGTGAAAACTGTTATAATACAATCTCTCGTTCACATCGTGTGTGTGTAGAAGATTTTATTATTTAGAAAATAAGTAATTTAGCTATATAATTACACCATTATTTCCTCTGTGTGTGACTTTGCTTTGACTTTTGGAAGCCTGTAAAAAGGCCTTGAATGGCCTTCTAAGAAGTCACATGATACAAGACCTTTACCCAAAAATAATCTATACTTATATATGTTACTTTCTTTGGTAAAGGATGTATGTATATATGTGTGGAGCTGAGCATCGATGGGGAGTGATCTCCTGCAGGGAACCTCGGCTTTGTTGTAAAATAAAGTCTAATATTTCTGGCATCAAAGATCTCTGAGAAGTGATTTCCCAAAAAAGACTGACCCCACAACATGTGTTGGTTAACTTATAAACAAGCGTGCAGAGTTCATGATTAACAAAGTGAATACGCTGATTTCACGCAGCCGCCATTTTGAAATCGCTCCGGTGGGAAGAAAACCGGAAGTGTCGCTTTTAATCATAGGAGAGTCGCGAATGCGATGGCGTATTGTTGTGTTTAATGTAGAAATTAGTTATTCTAAAAAATGTACATACATTTCTTTCATACTTTAGACTATATACAGTGAAATTAATTTATAAATAAAATTATTTTTTTATATACAATTCAGAACGTAAAAAAAGAAGCAGGAACGAACTATATACATATCCTATAATGGATATTAACATCCAATAGTGTAAATCGCGGCAGCAGCTTCAGGTTGGTAGTCCAAGGCATTGTTGTCTATCTGTACTTCCGGGGTTCTTCCCACCGGAGCCTCGCTTTCGATTTCAAAATAGTGGCTGTGTGAAATCAGCGTATTCTGAATAACTTAAATGCTTATCATTGGCCGCCTGCATTCACACACTCAACAAACATGTCTGTGATTGGCTACAACGCTGCAGAAACATGTTGTAAACAGCGCAAACATAATATGTGAGTGTGTGAAAGCAGTCGTCTATCAGAGGGGACCAGACTGATCTTTTGCAAATTAAACTGAAGTACCAGATTTGTTAAAAACATATTTGATGTGATTTTTTTTTTTTTTTGCAGTACCCACAATATGCATAAAAACTGGATTTGTACTGACAGTTTGAACAAGGTTAAACTGTTAAAGTGTTTTAAGGCACAAGAAGAGCTTTAGCATTTTCTCCACAGCCGTTCATCGGGACGGCTACAAAACCACCGCAAATGTTTTTCCAAATCTTGTTTTTTGTTGAGACTCTGGATCTGTAAAGGAAACAACAGAAAACTGTCCTTAGTGAGGCACAACATGGCAAAGTTAAATATCCTACTTTATGGAAAAAGTCATGTGATGCAACAAAAGACAACAGAGAAGTGAAGAGCTTCATACCTGGAGAAAGCAGTTTCTTCATCCTCTTCTTCTTCAGATTCTCCTGCCTTACTCTGAAAGTCAACACAAAAACACAATGTAAACCAGATAAAAAGGTGCGGTTTACACAGTTGCTATGAAATCAATGGGGAAAACCATGCAGGAACTTCTGTAGAGGAACAATTCCATTCACTGCTATAATCGTATAAACTTGTTAAATCATCTAAATCAAAACCATGTATGTTAGTCAAGTCACCTTTATTTTCTATAATGCTTTATACAATAGAAATTGTTTCAAAGCAGCTTTACAATAATAAACAGGAGTAAGGGCTGTTTCACAGGACGCATTTTTTAAAAAGTGTAACTTATTTAACTTGAGCGCCGTGTTTTTAGTTTGTTTTAGTTTTCAGAATTAATTATGCGAATACATTAAAAAAAAATGTTAGACCCTATACCTACTATGCTACTGAAAGAATCATAGATCCTCTTCTTAATATTATTAATTCATCATTGTCATTAGGATACTGAAAACTTACAAGCTGGCTATTATTAAGCCTCTTATAAAAAGAAAAATAGAGAGGATTAGAAAGCTCTACGTTTCACATTCATGGGAACAAAATTTCAGTATTCGGTACCAATTTTAAGTCAAATTTCATGGTTCTCTGTACCAATTTTGGTACCATAGCAAAAACTATTGTAACTTATGTTTTATTATTACATTTTTAACTATTTGAAAATAAAAACATGCATTTTTAATGCTATTAATTACAAATAAATAATGCATTAAAACCGTAGCCTTCAAATACTGTTCTGGGGTGCGTTTCCTGTACAATGCCGCGACTCGCTGCTTAACTACTATAGCCAGTCACGACTGTTTCCCGAAACCGTACTGTCACACAGCGGTCGAACATAGTTGGCTAACGATGCTTTTGAGAAATTAAAAAAAATCTAAAGAGTGCTCAAATGTCGACGTAACTCTTTTGTGCCTGTCTCTATTAGACTCTTGAATGGCAAGGACAAAGGCCTATGATTGTCCCTGGTTAGCACTGATTATCTAACATGATTTATTACTTTATATTATAATTCTTATTTACTGTTGGTTATTGTTATTTATTCCTGGTCTTATGGGGTTTATGCAACCGTTATTTGTGCAATAACAGTGGCCTTTTTAGTTGTGCAATATGACACCCGTCTACATGTTGTGCTCCACTGTATGGATTGTTTAGGTGAGATACATGTGATTGATTGATTGATGCATTGTGTGATTTGGAAATGCAGCATACACTAAGCCCAAGACAAATTCCCCTAAGGGGACAATAAAGTATATTGAAAAGAAAAGTTAATAAAATGAAAACCAAAAGAAACGCATTACAGGTAACAGAATAAAAAGGTCAGTGTCACTGTAATATTCCAATACATTTATTCGATTAATGCTTCCCATCGTATTGAGTACACTTCGACCGTCCGCATGACGTCATTTTCGTCATCAGGAGGGTTCACGAATAAGTATACTTTGAAAGCTGTGCGCGAGACGTGGAAATTGTCCAGATGTGGAAATTGAAGTATACCCGGGCCTTTAGTGATACAGAAGTGCTCAGGAGGACAACTAAACTGTCCTGGGTTTAGCAGCGACTGAATTAGAACTACAGCGCTGCTCATATCCATAAATAAAAGAATAAATGTAAGTAATACTTGCCCTCCTGAGTTTCCAGAAGCAAACGCCCCCCGAGACGACAATAACTAGAGGAATTAAAGCATAAAGCCACTGTAGTTCAGAGGAGCGGGGAGGTTTTGGGCTGGAGGAGGAGTGTGGAGGAGCTGTGGAGGAAACTGGAGCTTCTGGAAGATACAACAGGAAACAGAAAATGTTAGAGGATTATAAACTGCAAGTCAAACGACTTCTATCACCTTTAAACATTACCGGCCAATCCTACTAGCAAATGTTACAATCTGCCAAACTATCAGACAAGCTTTTGTTCTTTACTAATCACAGCCAAATGAAGATCTGTTTGAACAGTTTCAAGCGCAAATTATCCAAGAAATAGTGCAATAGTGCAAGGCAAACAATATTTTTTATCCTTTTTACAAATCTGTAAATTAGGGATGCACCGATATTTTTCTCAAAATCAATCTGATTTAGATACCCATAATACTGAATATTGTCTGACACAGATCAGATACCGATTTTTTTTATTGATCATCATTGTAGAATATCTATACTTGTGTGTGTGTGGAACTGATGATCAATATTTTATGTGTTAAACACAATCCACTAAATATCCACTATTATTATACATTATACATACTCCATTTGTGCTGTAACAACGATTCGAGACTAATATAATGGATAATAATGTGAGGTATAAGTTTAGCAAACCTTGACTAAATTACATAGCCTTTTTATTTTACTTTACATTTTTAAAATCGTGTGAAATTACGCACAGTATTAGACTTGGATCGGGTGTGTCTGACCGGCAAAAATCCCTACTTCATGCTGTGGATCAAACAATGCGGCACACCTGAGTCTTTACATCAGTAACAAGGCCTAAATTGTTATAACTTACAATATTTTTCAGGATTTTGTGAGAAGCATTTGCCTGTTTCAAGTAAATGTAAAGTAAGAATTTTAGTGAGTTAATAAGACTTAATGAGCACAGTTATGACCATTAATATTGTCTCTCTCATAATCTTGATTTTGGTACATTACAGGCAAACATATATTATAGTAATATACTCACTGTTTACAACAAGTGTAGCGGTCACCTCAGACACTATATTATCAGTGATGACTCGTGCTGTGTAGAGGCCTGAGTCTCTGGAGCTGTTCACTTTCACAAGAGTCAAGGACACATTTCCTCCTTTAACTTGCACATGTTGAGGTGTTTCGATGGGGTCACAGATGGGAACAGCGTCAGGGGAACAGTAATGTGCAAGCAGAAGTTTTCCCTTGCGTTCTACTATAAAAATGATTCTCACTTCATCGATTCTCTCCAGTCCAGTTTTGAAGAATATGGAAACATTTTGTCCCTCCGTTGCCTCCAACTTGAACCCAGCAACGTGACCAGCGCCTGTTTGGAAAGAGAGACACAAAAAAGGAAATAATTTATTATACATTAGAACAGTTTCCCAAGTTTTTGTTAAAACTTAGATACTAAAGTGACTTGTTTTGTTCTTGGTGATAAATGATTGCAATTCAGGATCACTGTTAAGTCAAACCAAAAATTATTCAGACATGAGATACAATTTTGATACCTTTTTACTAGCTAGTGCAGGAGGATCGCAAAATAAACTGTGACATTAAACCCAAAAATTCTTCATACAGTGATTACCAGTAAAATGTATAAAGATTTGGGACCAAAAATTATTCAGACACCTGATCATGTTTTGCTCAAAGTTATCTGACATTATCATGATGATTTTGTTTTTCTGACACAGTTTAACTGAGTTCTTGTCATACTTTATTACTATTTTCTAAACCAGTGATTCTCAAATGGGGGTATGTTGCGGTACTGTAGGGGGTACGTGAGATTTATAAAAAATATATATATTTAATTAATTTAAATTATGAATTAAAGGGGTTGGGGCCGGTCAGGGGGTACTTGGCTGAGAAAAGATTTGATGGGGGGTATGTTATTGAAAAAAGATTGAGAAGCACTGTTCTAAACTATAGCAAATAAACTGTGATAATGTGAGAAATGTTGAAGGTGTCTGAATAAATTTTGGTTTGACTGTACTCTCGCATAATATTTTATATTCTTGTATTCTTCGATGTTAAAATCTTTGAGATCAGATCAAATCAACTCAGGCCCCATCCACACTGCGTTTTAGTTTAGAAACGGAGAATTAAAACTAATATGATCTCCGTCCACACCAGCGTTTCAGCTGCGTATTAGAACTGATCTCCGTCCACATTAAAACGACTGAAAACACGGATCACGTGACCATTCACCTACACTGGGCATGCGCGTGCCGGTGTAAACAGGAATCAGATTGACTATTCCTCAGATTTCGCTGAGGTTGATAAGTGCCGATCTGGACACTCGAAAGTTTTCGCACCCTTCCTCAAGAACCACAACTTCATTGATAAAATTATCCCACCATGCGCTGGTTCTTCCCGGCTTCACCCAAAACCGACGCTCCATGTACGTCGATTCCGCCGCTGCACACGGGAATTGTCACAGATCGCTGAATTAATAGCTTGCCTCCGGCACATGTAGGCAGTTATAGCATTGTAAAATGCAGAATTTACTTGCACTAGCGTAACTGGTAGTCCAGGCTGTTGTTGTATGTTTTCTTCCGTTGTATGACACCCAACCAGAGAGCCGAGCGTGAGCTTCTGCGTCATCGTTTCTAAAGTCCTCCGTTTTGACCTGTCTACACTAAAACGCCCTCCGGAGATTCAAAACGCAAAACGGGGTCGGCAGCGTTTCTAAACTTCTCCGTTTTAGGTCTTCGTTTTTGCCGTTTTAGGCTATGTTTACACGGAAACGATCTGAAGAGAAAACGCAAAAGTGGCGTTGCGTCATCACTTTTTATTCTGCGTTTAGACGAGCGTTATGGTTTTTTTTTTTTTTTTTTTTTTGTTTTTTTTTTTTAATTGAAATTCAATTTTACAGACAAAATAGGTATTGAACAAACAGTATTAATTACAATTCTCAGAGGGCAGACATATACAAATCAAATCATAGACTCAAATCAAATATACAATAATAAAAAAAAAAAAATAAAAAAAAAAATAAAAATAAAAAAAAAAATAATAATAATAAAAAAAAAAATATATATATATATATATATATAAAAAAAAACATTTATATAAAAGTAAGTCCTTGCAAGGGGCAAGGAAGCTAAAGTGCACTTAGCTCATTGAAAAAACTGGCTACTGTAGAAGCTTTCTCATTTGAAAGGGTGCAAAGTGAAGAAGCAAAAGCTTTAAGTTCATTAGAAAAATGAGGAAAGGTTGGGGGGGTTTTCAAAAATCTGCACTTGTGAATAAAGTATTTAGCAAGTTCAAGAAGATTGTTAATCAAGAAGTGCTGTGAACAATCTTTCTTAAGTACACCAAACTTAATTAGTTTGTATTCAAGGGGGTTTACACATGTAATAATACATGATAGTTTACTGTATAATTGAGACCAAAATAACTTTGAGCGATTACAATAATAAAAAATATGTTCTGTAGTTTCAATATCAGTTTCACAAAATTGACAAGAGTTTTCTCCAATATCAAATTTAGATTTCAGGAATTCTTTAGATGGGTATATGTCATTTATAATTTTAAAATGAATTTCTTTTACTTTAGGGAGACTTGGAAAGGTAAGATAATTCATTCTCAATTCTTTCACCTCCTCCGGGTTAAAATCTCTAAAAATATAGTAACGTTTATTTCTATTTGGATGAAGTCTATCAATAAAGACACTTCTAATATATTTGTTGTTACATTTATGATCTCTTATAGATAATTCACCCAGAGAAGGAGATGGGAGAGAGAATGTCACAGGATAGTGTGAAAGAATCCCCTTTACCAGTAACACCATGCTTTTTGGTATGGCATTTACAATTGTGTAAAACTCTTTCGGGTGACATGCAAATCCATGTTTCAAACAAAAATCATTGTAATTGAGAACATTACCATAGTTGTCCATCATGTCCAACAGGGAAAATATGTTATATTGAATCCAGTTTCCATAAAACAAAGATTTGTTATGGTGTAAAATAAAGCGATTATTCCAGATACAAGTTTTGTGTGGACTGAAATTGTGGGAAAATGCTAACTTCCAATAAAGGAGAACTTGTTGGTGGAAGGCGGACAATTTAAGAGGTAATTTGTGCAACTCAAAATCACATCTAATCAGAAATTCCAAACCACCTACTTTCTCAAATA
This sequence comes from Gila robusta, assembly GCA_030770095.1. NCBI lineage: Eukaryota > Metazoa > Chordata > Actinopteri > Cypriniformes > Leuciscidae > Gila > Gila robusta. The sequence continues at coordinate 246,286 of JAVALU010001586.1, read as the reverse complement.
TTGAGGCAGAAATAGTAAACCATAAACCGTTTGGATTACAAAGAAACGATTTTAACCACTGAGTTTTTAAAACACTATTCATAATTTCTAGGTCAATAATATTTAATCCTCCTTCTTCGTAACTGTGAACTAAATCATTTTTGTTAATATAGTGATGCTTATTTTTCCAAATGAAGTTAAATATTGCAATGTTACATTCTTTTAGTAAGTGAGGTGGGATAGCTAGCGAGGAGGCTGGGTAAACAAATCTAGAGAGCAGTTCCATTTTGGTTAACAAAACTCTTCCAAAAATTGAGATATCTCTTTGTATCCAGTTGTTGAGAATAAATTTAGCTTTTGAAAGATTTTTTACAAAATTTTCTTGGACACTTTGATTGCTATCTCTAGTAATAGTTATCCCCAGGTATTTTACAGATGTTTTTATTGGTATATTACATAAAGAGTCTAGTTCGCTGCCATGAATTGCAAATAATTCACATTTATTTAAGTTTAAGTGTAGGCCAGATGCTTTGGAGAAGAGATCAATAATTTGGATGGTTTTATCAATTTGATATTGGTCCTTTAAAAAAATCACTGTATCATCAGCTAATTGACTAATACCAATTTGTCTTCCAAATACATTCAATTTGTCAAAGTTGCTGTTTTTATCTATCAAGATAGCAAGCATTTCTACCGCTAAGATAAATAAGAAAGGGGAAATGGGACATCCTTGTCTTATTCCTCGTGAAATGTTAAATCTTTGGGATGTTCCAAACGATAGTGAGATAGAACTGTTGATGTCTGTATATAACATTTTTATAAAAGAAATAAATTTATTGCCAAAACCAAACTTTTCGAGGGATTTAAATATGAAATTATGTTCAATCGTATCAAATGCTTTCTTGAAATCTAAAAAAAGTATATATCCGTCATCCTCAATCCACTCGCTATAATCCAAAATGTCTAATATTAATCTGATGTTGTTATGTATTGATCTGCCTTTTATAAAACCAGACTGTGATTCACTAATTATTTGATTCAAGTTTTTCTTGAGCCTATTGGAAAATATATGAGCTAGAATTTTATAATCACAGTTCAATAGAGTGATAGGACGAAGGTTATCTATGTGTCGTGCGTCTTTACCTGGTTTGGGGATGAGAGTAATTAAACCCTGTTTCATAGTCGAAGATAGGGAGTTATTTTGGATACACTCAAGAAAGGCTTGAAATAATAGTTCTCTCAAATCTTCCCTAAAGAATTTATAAAATTCTGAAGAGAGGCCATCAGGGCCTGGGGATTTTTCTGCAGATAATTTATCTATTGCTTTATCTAATTCCTCTATTATAATGTCAGCCTCGCATGAGTCTCTAAATTCCTGGTCTAACTGCGGTATGTTAGTATGTATATTGTCAAAGAGAGTATTACAGTCTGATGCAGAGAATGATGATCTATATAAGAAACTATAAAATTGGAGAACCTCTGAGGAAATAATTTTAGGACAGGTATTTTCAACTCCATTCACATAAAGAGAATTTATGGCGTTTTTCTCCTGTCGCCTTTTTTCAAGTCTACAAAAATAATTATTACTTTTTTCCCCTTTCTCTATCCATCTTGCTCTAGATCTTACATATGCTCCTTTAGCTTTTTGAATATATAAATTATCAATTTTGGATTGCAAGGATAGAATTTGTGATTTGGTTTCATTATCCATTTCACTTTTATTACATAAATTGTTTAATTCTATTGTCAATTCTAACTCCAATTGTGTTCTGGCCTTACTTAAATTTTTACTGAATTGTATAGAAAATTCCCGAATCTTGTGTTTTAAATATTCCCATTTACTTATGAAAGAGGTAAGGTCCTTAAACGATACTACATCATTAATTATAGATTTAATTTGAGAGCAAAAATCTTCGTGTTTCAATAAATCGATATTGAATTTCCAGTAACCCTTGTTACGTGATTCTCTTTTGCCCGAGTAGAAGGATATAAAGATGCAACAGTGATCTGTCAAAGGTGCCGCAGATATTGAGATATCTTTGATAAAGCCAGATAGGTTAGATGAGGTTAACCAATAATCAATTCTCGATTTTGAAGTCCCATTAGCTTTGAACCAGGAAAATTGTTTAAGATTTGGATTCCCATCCCTCCAAGCATCCACTACATTATTATTCAGACAAAAATTAAGGAGGTAAGGATTTGGGTGAGAAGTGTTAAATTTGGGCGGAAAACGATCTAAGGCTTCATCCATAACCATGTTGAAATCTCCTCCTATAATAATATTATCAGTTAGATACACACGTTTGAATTCAAGCAAAGAGTCAGAAATTTCAGATAGTAATTTGTTGTTTAAGGGAGCACTATTGTAGCCGTATACATTGAATAAAATAAACAAAACCTCATTAATGTTCAAAACAACTGAAGCCCAGTGGCCATTTGAATCTGTCTTTACCTTTATAATTTTACCAGGTAGGTTGTTGAACAGTATAGCCACTCCTGCAGAATGAGTAGAAGCATGGCTAAAGATGATTTTGTCCCCCCATTGACTTGTCCAGAACTTCACGTCATCAGGGTTGGAGTGCGTTTCTTGCAAAAATATACAGTGTGAGTTTTTGTTTTTGCAAAAAAGATAGAAAGCTTTTCTTTTGATAGAGTTACGGAGACCCCTTGCGTTCAGAGAAATACAGGAAAAGTGTGATTTCACTGAAAACATCTAACGAATAAAAAATAAATAAATAAATAAAACAAAATAAAATAAGAAAAGACAAACAGTCAAATGAGTAGTGTAACGTGCTCTATAGAACACAAACCGTCTCTCTCAAACAGAGCACTGTAACGAGAACTCGCTCAACAGCGAAACAAAATTCAAACCATCCCACTTAACACCTCTTGCACGCGCAAGGAAAGATGAATTGGACAGTTATTGAAATCAACCGTCCTTAACAATCCGGCTACCTTCTATGTAACCATAGGGACCACGGTAGTATGCTTTCTTCCCAGCAGCTCTTGCCTCACTAATTCTCGGCCATAGTGCAGCGCGGGCTTCCCGATCTCCCTTGGATAAATCTTCAGTGAACTTTATTCCCCTGAACTTACAGACATCCGAAACTTTGGTGGAGCGCCAGAACTCGTCTCTGTATTTTCGCATGCAGAACTGAATGATCACTTGCCTGGATTTATCCTTCATTTTGGGACCAACGCGGTGGACTGTATCCACGATGTCTTCAAGTTTGTGTTGCAGGTGCGGAGCAATTTCGGCTAACAATGAGACGACTTCTTTTCGGATATCTTCCCCCGCTGTTTCTTTCATTCCGATAACTCTGAGGTTCCATCTTCTTTTGTAGCGTTCGAGCTCCGACGTGCGGCCTATCAGATCTGTTTGTGATGTGACAACAGAGGTGAGTTGCTTGTCGAAAAAGTTGATTCTAGTTTTACAGTCCTTTATTTCCGCCGCGTTGAATTCCACAGCTTTTGTTAGGTTTACGATCATTAGACTGTTTTCAGTAATCTTCTGCTCAATGCTGCTCAGCTTCCCGTCTTGTTGGTCAAATCTGGCAACTAAGGTTTCCAAAAGCACGGAGTTTGAAATTTCGGGGATCTCTTCACCTTTCTGTTTCTTGGCTGAGGCTTTAGTTGGGGTGCTCTGTAAGGAGGAAGATTCTTTGCGTTTCTCTTTGTGATCAAGGTGGTCGACTTCCATGACGTATTCATGTTCGGCCAGTGCACCCGAGGTTTTTACAGCTTTCTGTCCTCCTGGGATAACTATCTTTAGGTGGTTAGATGCCTTTTTTGCTGACATAGTCTATACTCATCGATACACAACAATGGGATGGTAAAAGGTTGAAAATTATTCTAAGATTCAAAATTTGCTGTAGAGCCGAGATAACCACATGTGCTTAGCCCGCCATCTTGTTCCTTCCTCCCAAAGGCTGCATCCTCGAAGGCCGCATTTGAAGGCCGATTGCGTCACCGCGGCGCGATGAAGGCTGTCCCAATTCAATTCCGCATCCTTCCAAGGCCGTATTCGAAGGCCGGTTGCGTCATCGCGGCGCGACGAAGGCTACCCTGATTCAAAAGCGATGCCAAATGCACCCTTCGTTTCCCCGTGAAAGGAAGGATACATAAATGGATCCTTCTCGGTCTATCCTTCCCGATCCTACCCCATAAGTCATTGCGCGCCGGTGACGACAGCACTTTTATTTTAAAAAAATGACGGATGATTGTTCTTGTCGCCTAGCAACTGTGACAGCTACCGATGACGAACGGGAGTAACATTTGAACTGCACTTTTTTATATTCACCTGGGTTTTATATTAGTATGGAGCCCAGAAAGTCTCCTGTTGGGGAAAAAAACAACCCGTGGCGACGGTTGTGCAATCCGTCCCCTCAGTTTATAAACTGTACTCACGAATTCTTAAACTGTTCCCTCGGTTTAACAAATCGTGCCCATGATGATTCAACCAGTCCACCTGTTTATGAGGGATGCTTTGCATTGTGTTTAAACTTCATTTTTTTAAATGGATAATTTCTTCACTTTTCTAAAACTCTATTTTTGGGAGAAAAAAGCTCAGTATAATAGAATAAGCAAAAAAAGACTTCACATATAAAAAAGAAATATAACACAAGGTTAGGTTTTATTATTTAAAAATAAAACATTCATAAATTATTTTATGATTAACATATTACCCTACTGTCTTCAGTGAACTCATTTATAGTTATAATTATAAACACAAATAATAATAATACTAATTATCATTATTATTAGTAGGCCTAGGCTACATTTAGGCTACATATTTAGAAGCCGCTTTTATCAAAAAAAGGAACAAAGCAATTCGGCAAATGTCAGTCATAATACAGGTTAGACAATAATAATACAGGGCTAAGATTATCATAAATAAACAAGATTTTGAGCATATCCAAGTGTTTGTGTGGAGAGTGGAGGCGCGCGGGCGCGGACACTTGCATTTTTCTATCAACAGTGGAAACAACTTAAAATAGGCTACTCTACAATTTCTGGTCATACAGAAAATAATAATACATCATTCGCAACTACTTGTATTTGTGCAAAAACGAACGGACGCAAAAGTACACGGACCCAACACTAACTTTTTCTACAAATAGCCTACATTATTTGAAATAATTAATAATATAAGGTCCGTGTACTTTTGCGTCCATTCGTTTTTCTTTTTTTAACCCGTAATTGAAAAACGAAAAAATGAACGGTTGTTAGGCTATTTTTAAAACGCAAGTTGAGCACCAAAATTTGAATTTGAACTGTACACATCAAATGCTGCGCAAAAAAAAAAAAAAAAAAAATTGACGTATTTTCAGATTTTTGTTTATGACTTTTTTCCCCTTTATTAAATATTTGAAATATTCACAAATTGATAGGGAAAAAATGTCGATATTACTGGTTTTCTAAGGCCAAATTAGAACCTGGAAATTAGATTCGAATTTGTTCGTTTAAAAGTGGACATTTCAAGCTTGTATGGCTATATTTTGTTTCAGTTCATTTTTGAGACACGCTCCAGTTCACGGAGATCATGAAAGCGCGCCTGATTTTTTATTTTATTTTACAAAAGCACAAAGTTTTCTTGTTATTGTGAGTTTACACCAATAAAATTGTGTATTTTTATTTACACATAAAAAATATTCTGAGTACAGTTTATAAACTGAAGGGACGGATTGCACAACCGTCGCCACGGATTGTTTTTTTTCCCACAGATGGAGGGTTTTTTCCCTCCATGATATGGGGTTTAAAGGGGTGGTTTACTGCTTTTTTTCTTTGCATGACTGTGTTTATGGGGTGCAATATAGCATGTCTTCGTGTTTTTTTTTTCCTACGTCTAAAATTACACATGCAAATACATTTAAAATGATTAAGTCTTACTGGCTGTGGCCCAACAACTGCTGCCTCTGGTTATAAAGTTGGAACTGCTTCATGCTTTAGTAACAGTTTCTTGTTGAATCCGACATTGAATTTGTGGAGATTCTGGAAGCTGTTTTCCGTAAAATGCGCAGCACAGAGAGCTAAATTACGATTGTAATTTTCAGGAACATAATCAAACATAAATTGTAGCCATTGTTGACGAACTACAGCGTCCGTAGGAAGCCCGAACACAGAAGACCTGACAGCTGGGTGAAAATAACACACTTTCGACGGCATGGCTACTGCTCTCCACTATAACTCTTCCTCTTCGACAAAGCAGCAGAAATTTGGCCACGCCCCCTTTTTTGAATATTCCAGAGGGAGGGTTGATTATGGGTTAGTTACGTATAAAACCCGGGAGTAGGCTTGTTTGAGATAAGCAAAATCTGCGCAGAACCGATCACCGGTGATCAGCGCGTAATGCATGCCGGTTAGACATGTGTCCGAGTGCTGTCCGCCTTGCTCTGATGTCATGCTGACGTGTGGCAAAAAGCTCTCGCGAGCGCAAGGCGCACGTGTTGGATTCTGCAGTCGCGCGCAGTTGCTCTCCACCGACTGCGCTGATCAAAAGCATGATGGGAAACGACTTGCTGACGACACAGCTTAATGTTGATTGGTTTAAACAACCGTGATGTATTGTTCTCTTTAAAAATGTTTGATTTTAAAACTCGGATATCATGTTTTATGTGTTATATGTTATGTGTGAATATTCCCAAACTCTCGGACAGTGCGATCTCTATGGGTTATGCAATGTCATTTTATTATATAAAACAACACATAGCCTATGTCTGTATTAAAGAAAAAATGATTGATAAACACTTATTTGGAATGGAATTAAATAACAAGTACTTTGGGTGTCTTGTTCATTATATTTATTTTCATATAAAAGCAACAGAACTTAAATTACATCCAATTTATTAGCAACACTGTGCACGAGCGTGAATCCCGTGAATCCCGCGATATCCATCATTGATCTCGCAGGTGTCAGATCCACTGCGAGAAGCGAGAACTGTCCGGCTTGCCTGCGCTTTTTTCACTCCTCCTCTCACTACAGCCGCCTACTCTCGCCTACATTTCAGGCGAGGCAAGGCGCATCTCAAACAAGCCTAGTATCTCGTTGCAGTCCCATTCGAGTTGTTTTTGTAGGTGTGGCAAAGCGGGCGAGGGGGGAGGCACTCTCTCCTTTTGGAGCATATAGAAGCTCAATAATGACAACAACGGTCGACTACGCCACCCCAGAATACTGGGGACTAACCGCCCTAAGGGCACACAGGTTCGTTATCTAAAACGTGGGTGAAGAGACGTGGGACACACGTGGGAAAAATAGACACTTTTATTTCTCATCAGCATTGGAAAATAAATAATTAAAAAGTCACAACAAGATTCTGAGAATCAATTTTACAGTACCGTGCACAATCTGCATCAGACACACAACAACAAACCTATATGAGTTTAGCTAGTTGACCAGCAGCGGAGGTACCTGGAGGTACAGGCTAGCTGCCAAATTAACAGGAGCAGGAATACACGCGCCCACACACACATGAAGATTGGATGCAAGAAGACACACGGCCAAGTGGAATCACCACACACGATAGCAGCTAGCCTCCCCTCTCCAGAAACCCCCAGCTCCTGTAAAGAAAATGACACAGAAACACAAATCAACAAACTTATAAAACACAATATAGATTTACCACAGCAACAAGAAACCACAAAGAAAAACATACAAATAACTGTTCTCGTAAGAGAGAACAAATTAAAAACACACAATTCACTCAGACTCAGCAGTTATACATTACAATGCCCAGAGTAATCATGAACCATAACAAACAATCATAAAAATACTCAAGATACTGATGCGCAATCAGAAGATCAAACAGGTGGCAGCTGGTGAAGACAGACCGGCCAGCAAGCCACACCTATGGCGCTCGGAATGTTCCATTCGGCGACGAGACTGACAAGCACGACAGATAACACACGTGTATACGTGCGTGTACGTCTCCATTTGTTTTATATGGAGACGTACACGCAAATATCACGTCACGTAGACACGTCAATAACGTGTAGCTGTTGATCTATGCAGACGTCACGGCGGCGTCACGTTAGAATTTAACGTGTGGATTACGTCTGTATGGCGTTCCGATCGGCTCTTTATTATAACTTTGCAACATGCACTCGTCTCAATGAACGTCTCACTCAACGTCTTATTTTTTTTTATTCTGCTATTTATTTCTATTCAATTTAAGACGCTGACGTGACGCTGACGTGACGCAGACGTCACGCAAATCACGCGTGGCAGTGAAGTGTCGAGTCCAGACGTCACGCGTCATTCACGTGTGGCAGTGAAGTTATTTATTGTTTTTTTCCCTAACACGTATTTAACACGCTATTCACAGTACAACACGGCTCAGTGCAGTGTGTCAGCCGCGTTCTGATCGGTTCTTTAATATGACTTTGCAACTTGCACTCGTCTCAATGAACGTGACACTTGCGTCTGTGATTTTTATATAGGATATGTGTGTGTGTTCTTGTTTAACCCACGTTTTGAGGGCCAAATGCCCCCACAAAGATAGAATTATGAAGAAACCAAATAGGCTATTGCATTTTTATAGCTTGTTGTTGGGGTTGTTATTGTGATTTAATTTTTTATAATTGTAAAAGGGCAGCACTTTGGTAAACTAGAAAACCTATATTCTGAAAACTATGTCTGTTAAAAAAAATGTTTTACACAAAATAGTTTGTGTAAATTCATATTTAATATTTGGAATAAAAAGAAGAATAGAATTGGAAAAATAATATTTTTATATATATAGGCCTATATACAGGGCCGGTTCTAGACATTTGGAGGCCCTAGGCAATATTCATGTTGGAGGCCCCCCACCCCCAATAAAAAACTATTGAAACAAATATGATTCCTAACCTTTTAATTTATACAACATTTAATTTTAAATGTTGTATATTTTTACTTACACAGTACATAAGTTTGGACACATTACTATTTTTTATGTTTTTGAAAGAAGTCTCTTATGCTCATCAAGCCTGGATTTATTTGATCAAAAATACAGAAAAATAATATATAGTGAAATATTATTAAAATTTAAAATAATGGTTTTCCTATTTTACTATACTTTAAAATATATTTCTGTGATACAAAGCTGAATTTAGTGTCATGTGATCCTTCAGAAAACTTTATAATATTCTGATTTATTATCAAATGTTAGAAATGGTGCTTAATATTTATTTTATAACCTGTGATACTTTTTTTTCAGGATTTTTTTGATTATTAAAAAGTTGTTTTAAAAAAGTCTTCACTATCACTTTTTATATATTTAACACATCCTTGCTGAATATTCCTGTTTTTTTCTGTATTTTTGATCAAATAAATGCAGGCTTGTAGAGCATAATAAAAAACTTCTTTCAAAAACATTAAAAATAGTAATTGGTGGTCCAGACTTTTTACCAGTAGGCTACTGTATGTACATATTAATCAAACTTCATCTAAGGTAATCTCTTTTTTGTTTAATGAAGATGTTATTGTTATTGTTATTTTGCTGTTTTATTCAATTTATTCACAGTTCCAGAATACCACTTCAGGAGATGAACATAAGTGCTTTTATAATTTTTTTCATAGCTGCGGTATGGGCAGGATTTTCCCTCCCATTTAATCAATATGCAGTCTGCAGATATTGTCATATTATTAATATAAGTAATATGATATTATGCATTGCATTGCTAGCTTAAATATGCTATACACAAATCAAGTGGAAGAGAAAGACACGATCGCTACTGATTAGAAAAAAAAAATCTAAACTGATATTATTGGCGTAAGTAGGCTGATGTCAGACAGGGTATAATCTAATCATCAGGAGAATTTAGAAGATAGACCCATGAGATCCTTTATTTGAAACATTTAAAAATGTTGTAGTGTGTTGGCTTTTTAACTTTGAATACAAACGTCTTGACTTTTACTTTTGTAGCGTTTTTAGTCAGCTCCCGACGCGATGTTATTCATTGTACGCGCAAATTCAAAGCGTCGCGTCTGGGCACGTTAATGACGCTCGCGCTCTTTTAAACTCGTAATAAAGCGGTGAATGATTTTTCCAGAAATGACGCTGATCTACAGTACAAGTTTATATTTAGAATACATTGCAATCACTCCAAAATAGATGACGACAACGCACACACCTGCATTACGAGCTGTGCTTCTTTGCGTGCCTATTTAGGCTTTTGCTTCGCAGCACCTGATGGGCTCACTGGCGTTAATGTGACGTAATGTAACAGTCTATGGTTAAGATAAACATCGTCACTATTTTTAGTTAATTAATAAATATTGAAATAAATTGTAGATAGGACATTTGTAATTTTTTTTATTTTTTTTATTTGTGTCCCTCTGTCTGGGCCCCATCCTGCCAATCGGGCCCTAGGCACGTGCCTAGTTTGCCTTTGCGTTAATCCGGCTCTGCCTATATATAAAACTATGATTACTAAAATTATTATTAAAACATCATGTCTGATATCCGAAAAATAATACAACTACAATCTGCCATCGTAAAAACATGCCAAATGATGCAGATCTGAATTAATTGGGGAAACTAAATAAAATTTGCAGGTATGAGAAAAAAGTAGGCTAAGTTAGTCTGAGACAGTTTGATACTAATAGCGTATTCAACGGCTTAGTGAAGGTGTAGACTCAGCGAGATAGTAGAGTGTTATTTAGTGCAGGAAAATATAGTGTAAAGGCAGAATTAAAAGATTTGAGAACAGTTCAATTCACAAATGGGAAATAATAAATTATCTATATTGAGGAAGTATCAACATCAAAAATGCAAGTAATTTCTGCAACATTTACAATTATACACTGAGAATACACCTCAATTTATTCAATAATAAACTGTGCTCGCCTTTCTCTTTTGAGGTGTAACTGTTTTATATAAATCTGTTGACTGTCAGATCGACTGTCAATCAAACTTCGGCGAAACTCTAAAATTAAACATTACAAATATTACAAATTACAAATATTATTTATGTTAGTTAAATAAGCCCAAATGTTTACAACGTTATTTTGTGTTGGTCAAGAGACTCCTAGTGCTGAATATACATACATGCTAGAACAACTTTTTATGATTTCTTCATAAGTATCTGTGGATATGTTGACAAGAAACAATGGCAAACAAAAATTTTAACATGATCATTTGTGTAAATTCATATTTACTATTTGGAATAAAAAGCTATACATAAGCAAGGTAAAACTCACTTATTGCTAATAAAATACAACAGAAGATCAGTCGGGGAAATAATAAAGAATGAATAAGTGTGTGAAATGTGCTGGAAACCCCCTTGCTGCAGACGTTCTGCAGACGCAGACGTCACGTTCGGCAGACGCAGACGTCACGTTCGGCACACGAACGAGTGATGTGGCAGACGCAGACGAGACGTTCGGCAGACGCAGACGTCACGTTCATTGAGACGAGTGCATGTTGCAAAGTCATATTAAAGAGCCGATCGGAACGCCATAAAAAACACGCGAATTTTAACGCGTATTTCACGCGTATTTCACGTGTAAAATACGCGTATTTTACACGTGAAATACGCGTTGATTATGTCACGCGTATTTTACGCGTATTTCACGTGTAAAATACACGTAAAATACGCGTGAAATACGCGTGAAATACGCGGTAAAAATCAGTATGAACGGGTTGGTGTCATTGGCTGCTGAAGACTAGGGTCTAACCATTTCTGTGAGCTTAGAGGGGTGTACCTTTCATAGACTAGGCTACCACCAGTTTACATTCTATAGATCAGCTTATTCAGGTTTTTTGTATAACCTATATGAATAATATATTTAAATAGCAGTTTTATGACAATTTAGATAAAAATAAAATTAACTTGTTTTTCTCCACTCATGCCTTTTTGTAAATAAACACATTAGTGGACATTCTAGCTTTAACATCAAAGCATTAAGGTGTGTGGGGAAATCAGTTACAGTGGAGGTAACCAATGCAGGTTTACAGGTTTAAGATACAGACCACTGTAATCAATATCTGTCTTTGGAAAACAACTGAGCTTTTGTTGTGCTTACATTTACAGCTATAGCAAGCAGGGGGCGCTTTTTCAAACCTTTTTGTTCTGAAATTGGGCACTCAGACAAACTGTAATTAGGTATACAGGTGATATTATAAATTTAAAGGAATTTAATGACTTAAAGTATTTAAATATGTTATTTAAGGCCTTCAGGATTAGAATAAGAGCTTGTGCTCAGGTCAGGACAGGTATAAGAACTTGATTTGGCTTTCCTGACAGCAGAAGTATTTTACAGGTCACCTTGGTAATTGGTATTAAAGCAATTTATCTGTAAAAAATTATTAGACACTTTGGTAAAACACCATATAACATTTAAGTAAACATATAAACATAAAAATCAGTGACGTAACTTTGTTTTAAAAAGTGGGTGGAACAGGTGGGGTGCTAATTAAATGCTAAATCAGATTTATGTAGGCTACAATAACATTATGACGTCCAGCAATCGATTTAAATAGTAGGCTACATGGGGTTTAATTTGTCGTTTAATGAGATGAAGTATAATGTATGTTGTCAGTGCCGTGTTGTCTCTAATATTTAATGTTCGAATATTTACTCTACATTTTCTATTTCTATAGAAAACCACACACTAATACACCCACAACTAAGTACAACCATTCAATCCTTGTTAATAACTGAGTTGTTGTGGTGACAAATAAACAGGTTACTCTCAAATTTCCAACATATTTTCACCAAGTCTCTTACCGGACACCATGTGGCATATTTCATACCTAACCAGCAGTTTACTGAAATGAGACTGCTATAAAGCCAACTCGTTTTTTTTTTTTTTCAGTTCCCCACTTACTTTACCTTCCTCAAGCACTGACAGAACACATTCAAGCTTGTGATCATAAATTCATACAAATCATCTGCATGATAAAAGGTACAGTTGGTCAGTTTGTTAACATATGCATTACTATTTTAAATCAGAATTGATTTCACTGAAAATTTATTACATTTAGAAAAAATGAAATGAAGCTGAACTCTGCAGGGCAGAGGGCATTGACCCTTGAGGACCGTGTTTGCCCATTGCATTCGGAGCATTCCAAGTGAACCCTGCTGATGTAAAAAAAAAAAATTAAAAAAAAAAAGTGTAAAGGGTTAAATTAGCAATTTAAAAGGGTAGTCATTGCAGTGACACCTGTCAATCTATCTTTGTTATCATGGGCGTCTGTTTGGTTTGAAATATGCTGGGGACAGAGACGCATTCGGAAGTGCATTTTCAGAAGTGCTGGGTACAATGACATATTAATTTTTTTTCTCTCTTTCGCGCAGGTTATGTTTTCAAAGACGATGTCCTGTAGCTCAGGCACGGCCCCACTTTTCAACAGGCCCACCCAAAACTTTCACACAAAAAAAAAAACTTTTACTATATTCTAATTTTGTCAATAATTATAAAAAAAAAATTGCCAAAAGCTCATAATTTGTGCTCAAGCGCACGACCGCACCCATAAAGCTTGCCACAAAGAACCGGTAAAAGTAATGATTATGATTACTGAATGCATCTAAATGTGAAGTACTTAAATGATTATAAATGCATCTAAATGTGTCTAAATACGCTGTGAATGTGAATGTGCATTATACGCCGAGTTTCGGTTAATTTATGAGACGAACTCCAGTTCACTCGCCGGCGCCTCCATGTCGTGATTCTGCTATATTTACTTCTTATTTATTAAATAAATCCAGACAATTGGTTCATGAAACATTGATTAAAATTAAGATATAATTAATACAAAACGAAAATAAATGTAAAGAAAGGCAGCTGTTCTGTTTGAGGTCTCTGTTAAAGTTTTAAAGAAGTCTTTTAGTGCCGCTTTCAGAACGCTCACGTCCGTAAACGAGAACTGACACGTTGTTTTTTCCCTCATAAATGCGAACAGAAAAATCAATAAAAAAATATAGTGTTTTTTTTTTTTTTGCTGGGTCAGACAATGATTGCCAAATTTCTCTCTCATATTGCTCCTCATAACCACTGAAAACGGTCCAAAAAATCGAACCAAAAGTCAGATATTCATTACAATTGCATAGATCAAGAACCACATCTGTAAACTTTTCCACAATCAAATGTTAACTTTTAATATTAGAAATCTTGAGTTGGGTTGATTGGTTTTACAGATAAATTCCTACTTTTCCTGTAGCTCAAACAGTGGAATGTTGGCGCTTGCAAAATTAAGGTCATGGGTTCGATTAAGGAAAGCAAGAACTGATAAGAATGTAAATGTGTACATTGAAATGCAATGTAAGGCACTTTGGATAAAAGCATCTGCCAAATGCCAGGGACTGCAGATGAAATTGAGCTCTGTAGCTAATTCTGGGACAGTTCTTTACTGTCCATTGTCCCTGTTATAATAATAATAATATGTAAATGTACTAATATGCAAAAGGGGGCAATCTTGGTAAAAATATTTGTTCATAAAAATGCAATCTATCTATTTTCTTTGGGCTACACAAGAAAACAAAGAAAAAGAAAAAGAAGAAATAGGAGGATATTTAATTTTGGTAGCAGTAAAATACTTCTGCTGTCAGGAAAGCCAAATCAAGTTCTTATACCTGTCCTGACCTGAGCACAAGCTCCCATTCTAATCCTGAAATCCTTAAATAACATATTTAAATACTTTAAGTCATTAAATTCCTTTAAATTGATAATATCACCTGTATACCTAATTACAGTTTGTCTGAGTGCCCAATTTCAGAACAAAAAGGTTTGAAAAAGCGCCCCCTGCTTGCTATAGCTGTAAATGTAAGCACAACAAAAGCTCAGTTGTTTTCCAAAGACAGATATTGATTACAGTGGTCTGTATCTTAAACCTGCAGTGATCATAAACCTGCATTGGTTACCTCCACTGTAACTGATTTCCCCACACACCTTAATGCTGAAAAAACCTGAATAAGCTGATCTATAGAATGTAAACTGGTGGTAGCCTAGTCTATGAAAGGTACACCCCTCTAAGCTCACAGAAATGGTTAGACCCAAGTCTTCAGCAGCCAATGACACCGACCCGTTCATACTGATTTTTAACGCGTATTTCACGCGTATTTTACGTGTAAAATACACGTAAAATACGCGTATTTTACACGTGAAATACGCGTTGATTATGTCACGCGTATTTCACGCGTATTTTACACGTAAAATACGCGTGAAATACGCGTAAAATACGCGTGACATAATCAACGCGTATTTCACGTGTAAAATACGCGTATTTTACACGTGAAATACGCGTGAAATACGCGTTAAAATTCGCGTGTTTTTGGCCCTAAAGGCTTTCCATAGACGTTAAGACGGGCAGACGTGCAGACGGGCTATGGAACGCGATCGGGGCCAATAGTTATGGCGCTCGGAATGTTCCATTCGGCGACGAGACTGACAAGCACGACAGATAACACACGTGTATACGTGCGTGTACGTCTCCATTTGTTTTATATGGAGACGTACACGCAAATATCACGTCACGTAGACACGTCAATAACGTGTAGCTGTTGATCTATGCAGACGTCACGGCGGCGTCACGTTAGAATTTAACGTGTGGATTACGTCTGCCCGTCTTAACGTCTGCGCGTCTGCACGTCTGCCCGTCTTAACGTCTGCCCGTCTGCACGTCTGCCCGTCTTAACGTCTGCCCGTCTGCACGTCTGCCCGTCTTAACGTCTGCGCGTCTGCACGTCTATGGAAAGCCAAGAGTAGAACGTCTGCCCGTCTGCACGTCTTAACGTCTGCCCGTCTGCCCGTCTTAACGTCTGCCCGTCTGCACGTCTTCACGTCTTAACGTCTGCCACAATCTAAGTTTAAAAACGTGACTTATTTTGGCACATTTTATGTAGGACTATGATAAACCTATTTCTATAATGCTGAATATCTGTTAATGTAGGCTACCATACATTTGGTATCCCAATGATAGATGTAACTTTTTAATAAAAGTCTATGTTGTATTTTGATTATTCGATCTTCAGAGATAAAAGTAAAATGGGCTAGTAAAATTCAGAAAAAGTGTGTCTTTATCATTAAATATTAGTGTGTTTCAGATGTGTTAATGCTCTGCAGCGGCGGTCTGCATGCCTCGAGTTCATTCATAGATGCTGCATCTAGCATCAATTAACCATTCAGAAACCATTTTAGAGCTTATTGGATTTTAAACTAAAATTAGTTAGCCTACTTGTGATTGCTTGGACTAGGCTATTGCTATTCTTATTCAGAACAAGTAATCAATCACTCAATTTAAAAATGTTTAACATAAATGTACTATTTAATAGAGCTACAATAAAGTTTTTATAAAGCCTATAATGTCGTCTAGTCATACTACACATTTTTTGCTACTGTTGAGAGCATACAAAAATCTCGTCCAAGTCAGACAAAACAGTTGACAGCCCAGATAAATACAGTAAGAGGAGCAAACGGATGCATCGCTTTCACCTGCAGGAAAAACAAACACTTTAAACAAAATGAGATGAGATGAACACTTGCATCAGTAGGTGGCAGCAGAGTAGCATTTATTTGACCATTTCCACTTTTTAAATAGGCTATAAGTAGAAAAAAATTACTGACCCACAGAACAATTTGGATTCACTCTTTCCTTTATGACAAACAAAACTATTTAATTTAAAGTGTGAATAGATTATAAAGAAAGCGAACAAAGTATGCTCTTTTTATTTAGCGACTGATGGAACTCCTGCAAAAACTCCTCTGATAATAAATAAATTGTCTAGGCCGACACTCAAACATTCATAGGCTGTGTAAAGTTTACCTGGAGCTTAGGCACTGCTGGTTATAGCCTGAAAATTGATATTAACTGTAAACTTATTCCTCAAGTCTAATTGTAATATTGCTCAATGATCAAAAAGGATGTTGATTCAGGAACATTGTACTTGTTGCAATCATGTTCACCCATGTAGCCTAGTCATACTGCACATTTTTTGCTACTACAATCTCACCCAAGTCAGGCAAAACAATTTAAAGCCCAAATAAAGTAACAGAGATCCAAATTGATGCATCTTGTTTTCACCTGCAGGAAAAACAAACACTTTGAAAAAAAAACCATGAAATTACTATAATCAGGAGATGGCAGAAGAGGGACACTTATTTGCTCATTAGCTAGCCTGGGAAAACCCAGACAACTTCCGGCAAATTAGCCATGTACACTCCCTGATATACTGGTAGGAAGTTTCAGTAAGTCTAGAGTCATTTATTCCTACATTAAGGGCTTAATGCATTAACAATTTCTGAAAGGAGCAATGTTCGATATAGTATACATTTGCTTTTGTAAAATATCTTAAGTGCTGTAAATGTCTAACAGATTTGTATTGTGTGTATTGTATGGGGGGTTCTGCATCTTTGGAAAAGTTATATTCCGCTAACACAAGATAAATAAAGAGTCAAATGTATGTATAATGACTGAATGAAAATAAAAATGGAAAATTTTCATTTCAAAACGAAAAGTTTGTAATATCATTTGTAGCATCTCAATAACAGAATGGATTTAAATGGTCAGAGTATTTTTGGTGGTCTTGCCTGCATGCTGGTCTTATTCCTGTCTACCTATTTATACATGAGATACCCATAGCTTTACCATGCTCTTAAGAAAGCACACACAAACACACAATTATCATAAATGCTACATTAAATCTTTTTTTTATTTCACACAATAATAAATAAAAATAAAAAAATAGTTCCAAACAGCACCACAGCAGAACAATTGCAATTGTCTAAAAGGAGTAGTTGTGTGGATATTAAATATATAGCCTCTTTGTGTTTTTGAAAGAATAGGTTGAAAATTAACCAGTAATGTGAATAGAACAGTGCCTTGCCGCCATCTACTGGCGGTTTTATATTTATATTTAGTAGTTTCATATTTGTTTGGCCGAGCTCCTTTCATTTCGGCATTTACAACTCGGTTTAAATGAGCTTGCTAGAAGTTAGAACGATTTTTTATAACATAGAAATTCAGAATATAATTCCATCCACTGCCACTCTACTATATATATTTTTTTGTATTATTATTATTATATAGCCTATTGCCTATTCCCGTGCATGCCCGTGCATAATTGATACAAAACGAAATTCACTTTAAAGAAAGTCTTTCTACAAAACAAAACTTAATGAAGTGGTCAAAATCATGTCTGACCCACTTCATGTCTCCCGTCATATGATGTTGCTCTTACTCATGCTGTTCACTGTTCATAATCAACATAAATGAAATAAAATAACAAAAGCCTATTATAATATTTAAACAAATGTGAAACTGGCAAAGAGCGGATATTGAGCGGACAGTCACGGTGAAAAGTAACTTGAAACTTGTTTTTAAATGGGAAGCGCGTCTTGGTTCACCCTCCGCCTGTCAGAAAATTAATAGGCTATATGCTTTATTACACAAAACGAAACGTTGAAACATTATTATATTTATAAATGACTATATGCTACAGATTGGGGCTGCACGATATTGAAGAAAAATGCGATATATTATCTTTATAAATGCGATAACAGAAACTGAATCAAATGTTAAAAAAAAAAAAAAAAAAAAAAAACCCACACACATTAGTTTTCACTGTAGGCTATCAATTAAATATAGGCCTATACTGATTCTTATTAAAGCTACAAAAGTTATTCAGCCAAGAGCAGTGAGTGATTTTCTCTTGTCTTTTGCTCATGACCAGTTATTGCAAGCCGTTGCGATATGCATATTGCGAAATACATGTGCGATATTTCGATAATTTCGATAAATTGTGCAGCCCTTCTACATATGTAGGCTTCATATTTTATTGCTATTTGGTATGTATTGTTTTTATCATTGTGTTGTTGGAGGAATTGAAATGTTTTTGTTACTCATTTTTATGAAGTAGGCCTAGGCAATATGTAGCAGGCTATGCAAAAGGATTGTGGTCTAGTTTGTATGATGGACTATCTAGCTACTTCAGTAATAATACGGGATCTTATTGTTTTGGTGAGAAGTCTGTTTCTCAGATCATAATAAAAAAAATGCTTGCCCGCCTAGGCTATATGAAAACGAAATGAGTAGCTATACAACATAGTCCTAACAACGATAGAAAACCAGAACCCTTAAGACGGATCGCCATTCAGATCGACAATCTACTACGTCTTTCCCTCTACTTCATTAGATGGGCTGAACTTTGAAGAAAAGGCTGGGGCTGATTATAATATTATACAAAACGCCGCTTTTTACGCTGTCTTTGTCAGACAGAAGCGCCGCAGATTACGGCGCACTATGGATGGCCTGCGGCGTCAGAAACGGCGTCATTGGCTGGATAAAAAAAAAAAAACGCTGAATGGAGATAGCTCCAGACGTCCAGACGGGCAGACGTTAAGACGTGCAGACGTTAAGACGTGCAGACGTTAAGACGGGCAGACGTGCAGACGGGCAGACGTGCAGACGTTAAGACGTGCAGACGTTAAGACGGGCAGACGTGCAGACGGGCAGACGTGCAGACGGGCAGACGTTAAGTAGCCTGTTGCGTTCAGACGGGCAGACGAGCAGACGGGCAGACGAGCAGACGTGCAGACGTTCTCCACACGCACGTTAACACGTCTTTAAGCTTCGTTAGTATGGCGCTTACTCCGTGCCAAAATCAAACATTCGACCGACCGACCGACCGACCGACCGATCGTCTATTCGAACGTCTATCCGAACGTCTTGTACTTTTGAGCGTCTGACCGAGCGGGTTGACCCACGTGACGACCTGACGTGACGACTTGACGTGACGACCTGATGTGACCACCTGACGTGACCTGACGTGATGACCTCAGCTCTTGAAATTAGCTGTTTTTGTAACCATGCAAGTATCCAAGCCAATGTGTAAAGACTATAAATGGCCATTACAGGCACTAAATACAGATGTTTTATCTAAAATACTCAACCATTTCCTGCATTCTGCTGCACTTCCCTGAATAAGCCTTTGAAAAAAAGGTGTTGTAGGCTATTCTAAGTCTTTCTGAGTGATGAACTGAAAAAGATACCACCTGTAGGCCTATATCATGACTTTCTCTGTATTTCATGACTCTAATCTCACCTATTGTAACTGTACATACAGTGGTAAGCAGCTTTTTTTCTGTCAAACTGATTAATTATATATTGTCTGATATATTGTTTTACAAGTAAGAGTGAAAAGATATAAGAAAAAAAGATTTTAATTTAAAAGTTTTCAATGCCATATGGGACCATGTTGTCATTAATTGCCCATTCACTTTTCATGGTAAGTTATTGGTAACACTGAGAAACACGCAGTTAAGATTATTCAATGGACTTTGTTCATTGTTTCCATGATTTCGTTCTTCCTTCTGAAATTGCCTTTGCTGCCTCCGATGACTCGTGGTCTGAGTTACTGTAACATAACAAGCTGTTGATGGTTTTGGATAGGCTACTCTTAGATGAACTCTGATATATACATTTCTTCTGTCAGAGAGAGAGGTCACTGTTTCTAACATGAATTTTCACTGTGTCTCCTGTTCTCATCTTGTAAACATATTATTAAAGTGGTTTGCAGCATGGCATTATAATCGTCCCAAATCCTTGTTAATGTAGGCCCAAAGACTTCTGAAAGATTGCATATTTTGACATTAGAAAGAGTGCTAATAATAGTATGTTAGAGACTAATATATTTTATGCTACAACGGCCATGATTTATTTTTCTCAGTAGCTGCATCTGAATTTAGATTTAGAACTGACCAAAACTATTTGTTTTCCAACATTCTTCAAAATATATTTGTTCAGCAAGAAAAAGAAAGAAATTCATACAGGTTTGAAACGACATAAGTGTTTGTAAATGTAAATAAACAGAATTTAGATTTTTGGGCAAATATCCCTAGAATATGCAGTTATTATAATATATTTTTTAAAATATTGCCTCGTATAGCCTTATTCATTATTCCCTACATTACTCCACTAATATAGTTTGGAAAGACTGCCGCTTTTGTATAGTTTGTGTCTGCTGTTTAATAATCATTTGAAATTCAGGAAACTGGCAGCTCCAGTAGTAAGATGAAAAGATTTATCTTGAATTCTGTTTATGTAAGGTTTATACACGCTAGTTTCCATGACAATTTAATAATAAATTAAAAAGGAATTAATACCTGTATGATATTACTGAAGCCACATTGGACCCAGCTTTGGAAAATGGTTGTATAGATAAGTCGCTGCTGACGCCATCTTCTGTCAATACGAATTAATTTCTTAGGCTCGCGACTCTCACAGTGCAATATGTGTATTCCCTGAGCACATAGACATAATAATCATTTTATTTGCACTTTTTCCCATAACTAACATGATAAATCGGCCTGATATTTCCTGACAATGAAATTAATCTAAAAAATAGATAAATCTAACACTTAAAGTTTAAAATATCATAAATGGTACTGGGCTTCAGCAAAGTGAGGATCCATTTGCAGCTTTATTATTGGTTGTACAATCGGAGTTAATCACCCGCAAACACAACAGTAGAGACAAAGCAACTTGTAAACCATAAACAGGCGTAAGGTCAGGGCAGGCAGCAAACTTACATAAATCAGTCCACAATAGAAAACAGTCCAGGGCAGGCAGCAAAGAATAACGAAGAGAATAAACAGTCCAAGAGTAATCCACAGGAAGACAAAAACATTAAAAAGTTTTGCTATTTGCTGTTCTAATAATGTACATTTTTGTTTTGTTTTCTATTTAATTTTAGAAGGAAACGTTGACAACGTGAAGCTGGAGGATATTTTAATCTTTGCCAGTGGGGCATCTAAGGTCCCACTGGCAGGATTTCAGGAGAAACCAACAATAACATTCCTGGAATCAGGGTTAGGCCGAAGCCTTCCAACAGCCAACACCTGCTCAGTGAGCCTCAATTTACCAATGTGCTCAACATTTAATGACTTTTCAGAAAACATGGCATTAGCCATAGCTTGTGCCAAGACATTTGGCATTGCTTAATTCATTCAATCACTTTCTCTTTTTTTTTTTTTCATATACCTTTGGGGCATTTTGTATGTTACATATAGTTAATGATTATTTCACATTATTTACAAGTTCAATATGTCACCTTTGAGAACTTTGTTGTGAGTTTTCTTTGCTTCAGTGTTTCTGGCAACAAACTGTCATTTAAATCCAACAAATAACACATATATCTTACAGTTTCAATAAACATTTGTATTCACAATTGTCTTGTGCTTATTTCAAAATAAACAGCACGAAATAACTCGATCACCACATCCAGTGTTTCCACAAGGTAATACTTCAAGATTGATATCCACACCAGCACATGAACATAAAATTAACTGGATTCTTAACATAACTGTCTCTTCGTGAAATCCAAAACGTTTTTAGACAAAACAGTCAACAGTTTACACTTATATTTCATTCTTTTTTAGAGAATACTCGCTCTAGCTTATTTCTCTCTCGGTTGCTTGTTAGATCGCATATGGTCAGATCGCGCTGCTTCTAAAGACTCAGCAGGGCGGAGTTTCTCAGTTTTTTCTATTTCTCAGTGTCATTGGTCAATTCTATTATACTGTACATCTTATTCGAATTTCCTCTTCCACATTTATTTATTGTTATTTATTATATTTCAGTTAACAATCATATAACCATAAGTTATAATTGATTTAAACTATATAGCTACAATTCTTATTATTACTCCTGAAATTAAGTCAGGGTTACATTACATACATAAAGGGTATCATAAAGTAGACATGTAGGCCGGCTTTGCATTTGATATGTCAATTTGTCTGATATAAATGGTCAGGATATTTTATGTAGCCTACTTTATATTATTCATTGTCTATGATTTTTATATTTAGGCAAAGCAGATGGGATACTGATTGCAGTTTTCGCTGCATTTGAATATGGTAGCGTATTTCTATTAAATAAGACGCATTCCGAAATTAGATCTATTCATAAACCTTCCGATTTAATGGGAGATATATAAAAATTATGTATAATATCGTGCTTTTCCGAAATAGCCGTTAAAGCATGCCAGATTTGTCAATAATATTTAGCCTCTGCTATATTTAACTTTAATAAGCCGTCAGCCATTGCACTAATCAAATGTGGACTAGTTATAGGATACAATAGAAGCATAAGAAGTCAAACAAAGGTAAGAAAAACACAAACGTGTTACAACGTGTCTTCACACGTAAACAACGCGTTGGGAAGACGATCGGTTACTCGCACTTCCGACCGGTCGCCATAGGAACGCGTTAACAACACGTAAGCACATGTAGGAACGTGTTACATATGATTTTATGAAAATGATCAATAATTTCGTTTAGCCTCATTGTTTATATGTGGCAGACATGAAAATCAACGAACCTTATTACAAAGTAAAGTATATTCAGTTGACTATGTCTAAATGTAGGCTAATATTAGAACTTAGGGGCTATGTTTTTAATAAACCTTTCCACTTTAACATTTATGATGTTTATTTGTGAAAGATTATGATAACATTTTTTTTTTTTTTTTACTTTGTGGGTAACTTTTTACTGGAATTATTAATGTATTCTAAATTGTCCTTTTGTATGCTGTCTTGCTGTAAAATTAATTGCCCTTCGGGGACATATACAAATAAACATAAGAATCATGTAAAAAAAATCCCTTATTTTGGGGATGGATTCTGGGAAATCTCCCTTATTTTCAGTGTTCAATGTTTACAGCTATGTATGATAATTGAGTAATTTTATTAAGATTAGTATTGAGATCTCTAAGTTCTTGAAATAAAAGAACTGATTAATTAGATTCACCTTTTATTAGTTTGTTACACAACATTAAACACAAATTCAAAATTTCAAACTAAACTCACAAAACCATTGACTCTTCTCAAAGTCAAACAATTGCTGTACTCAAAATCAAACAATGCTTTCAGATCACACAAGTTTTAATAATAAAAAAAAAACATATTTTGATTTGAAGTGTACACGTTTCTGCATTATTATCATTACTACAGACAAAGCATTTTGTTACACGTAACATTGAAATTCAATAAAGCATTTACAAAAATAAACAGCGAATATTTTATCACAGCTTAATCCATCTGGATCTGTTCTCATTTCAACCTCTTATTTCAGTCTTCTGACTCAAATATGCTGTGTGGTAATAGCCAGTATACTGTATGTATATATATATATATATATATATATATATATATTTATATTAGGGCAGTCAAATGATTAATCACGATTAATCACATCCAAAATAAAAGTTTTTTTTTACATAATATATGTGGGTCCACTGTGTATAATTATTTTGTATATATATAAATACACACACATGCATGTATATTTAAGAAAAAAATATTATTTATATATACAATATTTATATTAATATATAATATAAATTATATATAAATCTATACACAGTATATACATGAAAATATTTCTTAAATATATACAAGCATGTGTGTGTATTTATATATATAAAATAATTATACACAGTGCACCCACATATATTATGTAAAAAAACTTTTATTTTGGATGTGATTAATCATGATTAATCATTTGACAGCCCTAATTTATATTTATGAAAACCTTCTGGATCTGTTTTTTAAAGATTAGCCTATTACAAAAAGTATAAAATAACATAATATGCTACATTTATTAATTTGGAGTGTTTTTTATGAACTGTGAGAACATTGTTCATTGGGCAATAAAATTAACAATAAAAACTAGCTAAAATGATTATTGGTCAAATTAAGACTATAATGTCTGTATATTGGCTAGCCTACAGTATTTCTGCTCTTTGAAAGTAAAACACATAACCTTACATGCACAGGATTCAGGAAAAATGTTTTAGTGTTGTTTTAGGGGTACAATAAATGGACATGAAAGGCAATACATAATAATATAGTCTTTACACATCAGCTTGGATACTTGCATGGCTAAAAAACTGCTACTTTCAAGACGTTGACGTCACGTCAGGTCGTCACGTGGGTCAACCCGCTCGGTCAGACGCTCAAAAGTACAAGACGTTCGGATAGACGTTCGAATAGACGATCGGTCGGTCGGTCGGTCGGTCGAATGTTTGATTTTGGCAAGGAGTAAGCGCCATAGTTAGGAAAGAAATGAGACAAAGCGAGCGCCATAATAGTCTTTAAACGAAACGCGTGAAATTTGACCGCGTCAACACGCACTGTTTGTTCGCGTTAACGCGTCAAAAAGCACAGTAGCCAATGAAATTGCTGTATTTGAGACTATATTTGCATATGTGACGCGATGGTACGTATGTCTCTGATTGGTATATACGTATACAAACCTCAGAAGTCTTGTTTATTCTTGAAGGATGTCGTAATGGTATACTGGTCTGCACGTATGCAAACATCAGACGTTATAATTGTTCATGAGGGATAATGCATTGGTACGTTGTGTGATGTCAGCCTTATGTCATGATTTGTCATGCCCTTTTAAGTTGTCCTACGTTCTTTCTCAGTATGAAACGCGATCAGGTACAAAAGTTAAGGCCATCTAGCGGCAATAATCATTAAATGCCATTTTATGTCATTTTTCCCACAAAAGGACAGCAGAGACACTTAATGCATGATCTACCGGTATTATATGTTTTAACTGTTCGTTGCATGCTACATAGCTACTGGAAGGTTTTTTGTATTTAAGTGAAATAATGTGAAAAACATGTTTATTTACTATTAAAATGATTTATTAAATCCAGCAATTTAGGTAAATAAACTAATGATATATATAATATATAATGATATCTATATTTTAAACATAATTCATTGATATAAGAGTTCTGGGGGGAAAACAGGAAATGTTTAAAGGTTAAATATTAACCCTCTACAGCACAGCATCGCCCTCAGGCAACGGAAAGTTTTCTTAAGCCCTACAGTATGTTCGGTACATTTTTCTTTAAATGATTGCAACCAATTAGAATCTTTGAAAAAGTACAATAAGGTTTGGGAGTCACTATCAAGCACCATTTGAAGGTGGGACGTCCTTTTCTGACACATGATCACAGGAGCATATGGTGTGAGAAGAAAGCAAGATTATTTGCTTTAGTAATCTTATTTAAATTGACACGAACCGTATATAAAAAAATATTTGTGTGCATGAAGGTGTAGAGAAGCCATTTGACAGGTTTTATGAAGTTTTTTATTTTATTTTACGTTCACAAAATTAGTTTTTCTTTTTGTTGCCTCAGGGAAACGTTGTGCGATAAAGGGTACTTTTCAAGGATGTCTTGGACAATACCTCACAATGGCAAATAATGTGTTACCAGAAGGGAAGATGCAGGGTTCCTGGGTGCACAGGAACACACAAAGTCACCAAAGTGACTCCAATGTGCAGCATCCACCTGGATGATGCGATGGCAGCCATATTGCTCATAGAACAGCCATAGAACACCCACCACACACCAGCTTACTGATGGCTCGCAGTCTCCGCTCTAATTCATCCCACAGCTGTTCTATCGGGTCGAGTCAGGACAGGTGCGCAGTCATGTTAGAACAGAAAGGGCCATCTACAAACTGTTCCCACAAAGTTGGGAGCATGACATTGTCCAAAATGTCTTGAAAATAATAAAAAATAATTTAATAATATATAATAATAGTAAAAATAATTTCTGTCTTTCTCAAAACTGAGTTTTGATTTCTAAGTGATCAATTTATACAAGTGTTTTCCCACATGATTATTGGCTGTAGGTCATCAGTAAATTAATGTGGCATTTAAATGGCAGTGTTTCCCAAATGAAACACAAGAGCTGTTAGTTTTGAATGATGTGTGTAATGTAGAGAAATGTGTTTAGAGTTTTGCAAAAAGTTTGTTTTTCAAATGCAAACTGAGTGCAAAGCATATAATGTCCTTGTATTTTTGCAGACTTGGTCTAAAGATTGGGTACATGAGTGAATGGTTTCACCGAGTGAGCCTCAAATTTCACTTTTAGTGTCTTAGCAATTTGAAAAAACGGTAAAACAAACTGACAGAGGTCGCGTATGGAATGAACCAAGAAAATCTTAAAATTGCATGGAACTGAGAAGCATGAATGGAAGCAACAAAAAAGACTGCAATAAAAAAACTAAAACAAGAGACAATTATTTTAATGCAAGCAAAAAAAAAATTGCACACATCAGCTTTGGAATAAAAGAAAAGAAATCTGGAAATCTGTTTGTTAGTAATCTGTACTTAATCTGTGTTTTTAAAACATGATTAAGAAGATTAAGGCCTACTCCTGTCTTAATATAAACCCTGTCTGGGAAACCGCCCTAAAGGTTTAACAAAGTTATTCTTGCCACTATAACTTATGGATTCCTAAAGACAAGTTTATAGGTAAATAACATATTAATAATAAAAGTATAATGAATATCAAAACACATGTTAAATATAATGTAGTAATTTTATTATAGCACTCATCAGCCTGCAGCCAAGATGATGTTCCTGGAAACAATACAGACAGAACAGCAGAAACAAACTATACAACCAATTAAACACCAAATTACAAAACATTATTAGGCTATGTGAAAGAGAATAAATTAATGTGTGTGTGTGTGTGTGTGTGTGTGTTTAGTTATAAATATGTGCTGTGTAAGTTAGCCTATAATACTTTTGGAAATTATAACTTAAAACAAAAACAAATAATAACCCATATACATTATAATAATTGTATAATATGGATAATTAGCACTTGACTTACTTAATATACATTGTAACATTACTTTACTCTAGCACAGTAGTCAGTAAAGCAATGCCACAATAAACTAAAGGATTAATATTTAGGTACATATAAAGGTAAGTCTGCTTTTTTAAAATATTACACTTCAATATGTACAGAATGTGCGCGTTAAGAAACACGTTCAAAATGGTCGTCTTAACATGGTAAAACTGTGCGTCTTTACACGCACTAAAGTAACGCGACGACAACTGACGCCTTAACACGACCAAAATGAGCGTGTCTACGCGTTCAAAAGAAACACGTAAAAAATTGCCGCGTTAACGCGGACAAACAGTGCGTGTTGACGCGGTCAAATTTCACGCGTTTCGTTTAAAGACTATTGGCCCCGTATGGCAAGCCAAAGTGTTCACAAACGCCTGGCCAGGCATCCGATTGCACATTGACACGTCAAAAGCGTGCGTTCGACAGCCAAACGCGCGTCAAAAGCGTGCGTTTTTGCCATAAAAGCGCGCGTTCTTAACGTGCGCTTTGTGCACACAGAAAACGCGCGTCAGAAGCGCGTGTTCGACAGCCAAACGCGCGTCAAAAGTGTGCGTTTTTGCCATAAAAGCGCGCGTTCTTAACGTGCGCTTTGAGCACACAGAAAACGCGCGTCAGAAGCGCGGGTTTGACAGCCAAACGCGCGTCAAAAGCGTGCGTTTTTGCCATAAAAAGCGCGCGTCAGGAACGCGCGTTTGGCTGTCAAAACGCACGCTTTTGACGTTCGCTTTGGGGGTCACCGAAAACGCACGCTTTTGACGCGCGTTTATCGTAACAAAAATGGGCGTCGATGTGTGTTTCGAGTAGGAGTTATGAACGTGTAAACAGGTAAACCACACAGGCAGTGCCAGCGTGTGTGAAGTGTTCATACAGGCGAAAAGAACGTGCTCGTTCATTTAGTGTTCTCGGAATCGCACGTCGAAAGCGTGTGAGGTCTTATGTCCCGGTTTCTTGTATTGTCATTAAACCCAAGCTAAACAGCATGGCATTATCGATGGCAAATTTGACAGAGGAGAGGATTATAATTGGTGAGTTATTATAATCCAGTATAGTTATCATTTAGGTAAAAAAGAAAACTGCACTTCTACAACATTTATTGATTTTTGCTCATGTTAATTTCAACGTTTACTAATGATTATTATAATAAAAAGTTGTATTTGTTAACATTACTTACACACTTCGAACTATCAGGGTACTAAAAGGGTACACGTCTCAGATTATTAAATAAGTAAAACAATGTTGTAAAAGTAAAGTTTAAAAAGGTTATAGAAGTCTATGAAAATGGAAAAAAAAATATATAAAATACATATTGTTGTATTATATAATATATATATTTACAATACATTTTCAACTCTAAAACTTCAAGAAAACCAATGCTAAATATCTGAACAAGTTCTGGGCCAGATTTTAGGCTGATGTCTCAATAAATTAACTTTAGGGAAAAAATATTTGTGTGTGCAGTACCAATCTTTTCCACTAGATGACATCCAGACTCCACCCATGACTCTTCGATTTCCATATATGTTTTTAGTGATCTGAACCTTATATTTCCATACTATTCCAAATATTTATGAAGTAGATATCCTAATAGTTAGGGCAGTAATGTTAATATTTGATTTCAATTAAACCTCTAAAACCCCCAAATGTACGGAATGAATCAAAGCGCGTGTTATAGTTATGTTATAATGTAGAATGGCAAGTGTCCCACGGGTGTCGGGGAGGGGCAGTCTTAAAAATAGAGGTTAAAGACATTTTTATAAATCATAAATTAAGATATTTATTCTTTGAATTGTGTGAAAAGTATTGATAATTTGTATCCACTGTAAGATTATAACATGTTATCCACTTTGTCTAATTGTTTTATTATTTTATAATTTCTGGTTTGCTGTAGAATTGATACAATACAAATGGACAATGTTGCCAGTAATCAGTGCAATTATGCTTTAGGTACAAGGCCAAATATACAAGTTGAGTTTCACGAAATCTGAAACAACAAAACTACATTTTGAAGTTCTGAGTTAAGATGAACAGAAACAAACTAATTACCCATCCTAAATTGTACACACACACATATATATATGTATATATATATATATATATATATATATATATATATATATATATATATATATATATATATATATACACACATATATATAAGGGACACATAGGTCCATAGTGAACAAAAATGTCCATGTGCAGACACTGTCAAAAATTTGAAGCATGGGAGTGCAGACTTAATTTTGGTCTCATTTTAAAGAAGACGATTGGCAAGTGAAATAAAAAAAGCTATATAGGTTTAAGTTTATGACAATTATTTATGAACAATATTGTATATGAATCATATATTTTATGAAATATGTTGAACTCAAAAAACTGAAAATCAAAGCCATAAATCTAAATAAGTTGCATAATAAGTTCCAAATTCGAGGTTGATATCTCCAAAAACAAGCTTTCAGTAAGATTTAGTTTGGACGCATTTTCCCCATTAGATGCAGCAAAACTTTTTTTTTTTTTTTATATTTCAGTTTTTCGATCTCAAATATCACACACACACACACACACACACACACACACACACACACAGACGTTTCTGTAATTTATAGATAGATTAGCTGAATTCTGATTATGTTCAAGATGAACCCATTTCTAACATAGCTCTCCTCTGAGAAAACCCAGCAATCTCATCTGAAATTGATCTGGTTAACTATTGACCCATAACTTGTTTATTGTGTGAAAATCCGTTTTTGTATTTTCTGTTTGTTAACATTTGCAATAATAATAAAAAAATCGTACAGAGGATAAAAATTTAAAAACTCAGTTAGAATGCTAACAATATGAAGCTTTGTATTTTACACATCTCCTGCTTCATCATCTGTGACTACCTCTGCCGTGCCGACCTGATCACTCCACTGTGTGTAGAAGAAACTGATGTCAATTACAGTTTTTTTCCAACTGCTTACACATCAAAATCTTTTCATGTCACATGATTATTTAAACCTCTCACTCAAAGTGCAAAACTACATACCAAATCTCCAAAACCATCAGCTATTTGTCAGCCTTTGACTCAGTTTTCAATTGCATAAAACACTTTTTTCAAAACACTACACACAATTATCTACCTAAAACACAAACATCTAACAGGAAGTGACTTGCTTTCCTTTTACAAACACAACCAATCAAAATGCTACACTTATTCATCAGGTCACACACACACTCCTCACATGTGCAAACACTAATTGCTTCACTGATCACTAACCAATCACTGCTTTACTGTAATATAGGTCAAAGGTCAGATTACCATTTTTTAACAATGGATTCCTGGAACAATGGATTCCCCCCCCCATCCCCCATCCCCCCCCATCCCCCCCCATCCCCCCTCCCCCCCATCCCCCCCATCCCCCCCATCCCCCCCATCCCCCCCATCCCCCCCCCCATCCCCCCCCATCCCCCCCATCCCCCCCCATCCCCCCCCATCCCCCCCATCCATCCCCCCCCCCCATCCCCCCCATCCATCCCCCCCCCCATCCCCCCCATCCATCCCCCCCCCATCCCCCCCATCCCCCCCATCCATCCCCCCCCCATCCCCCCCATCCATCCCCCCCCCCAACCACACAATTGTGTTCTTTACTGTTTTCTAAAGAATATACTTTTGGTTTATATATGTTTATGGTTTTGTTGTATGCTACTGTACAACAACAGTAATGTTTGTTTACAACATTACAACAACAGTGTACTTGTAACACTACCTCTCAGCAGAGTACTGTACTTTCACTGTAGAACATTGTATTGAAATGTAGATATAAGTCTATGAAATACCAAAGAGCTTTAGATTTAGAGCAACAGTGTTTACATGATATATCCAAAAATTTACTATTATGAAAGTAAGATTTAGTTTGGACGCATTTTCCCCATTAGATGCAGCAAAACTTTTTTTTTTTTTTATATTTGAGTTTTTCGATCTCAAATATCACACACACACACTTTCACACACAATTTCAACAATTATGTTGAAATAACATTATTTATTAATAATAATAAATAGTTAAGAATATTTGATTGAATGCTGAATGTTGTGCTTGTTCAATTTAATAAAATTGAAGCTTTTATATATATATATATATATATACCCGTGGGAAACTTGCCATTCTACATTATAACATAACTATAATACGCGCTTTGATTCATTCCGTACATTTGGGGGTTTTAGAGGTTTAATTGAAATCAAATATTAACATTACTGCCCTAACTATTAGGATATCTACTTCATAAATATTTGGAATAGTATGGAAATATAAGGTTCAGATCTCTAAAAACATACAGGTCCTTCTCAAAAAATTAGCATATTGTGATAAAGTTCATTATTTTCCATAATGTAATGATAAAAATTAAACTTTCATATATTTTAGATTCATTGCACACCAACTGAAATATTTCAGGTATTTTATTGTTTTAATACTGATGATTTTGGCATAAAGCTCATGAAAACCCAAAATTCCTATCTCAAAAAATTAGCATATTTCATCCGACCAATAAAAGAAGTGTTTTTAATACAAAAAAAGTCTACCTTCAAATAATTATGTTCAGTTATGCACTCAATACTTGGTCGGGAATCCTTTTGCAGAAATGACTGCTTCAATGCGGCGTGGCATGGAGGCAATCAGCCTGTGGCACTGCTGAGGTGTTATGGAGGCCCAGGATGCTTCGATAGCGGCCTTAAGCTCATCCAGAGTGTTGGGTCTTGCGTCTCTCAACTTTCTCTTCACAATATCCCACAGATTCTCTATGGGGTTCAGGTCAGGAGAGTTGGCAGGCCAATTGAGCACAGTAATACCATGGTCAGTAAACCATTTACCAGTGGTTTTGGCACTGTGAGCAGGTGCCAGGTCGTGCTGAAAAATGAAATCAGATGGAAGCATGAAGTGCTCCAAAATCTCCTGATAGCTAGCTGCATTGACCCTGTCCTTGATAAAACACAGTGGACCAACACCAGCAGCTGACATGGCACCCCAGACCATCACTGACTGTGGGTACTTGACACTGGACTTCAGGCATTTTGGCATTTCCTTCTCCCCAGTCTTCCTCCAGACTCTGGCACCTTGATTTCCGAATGACATGCAAAATTTGCTTTCATCCGAAAAAAGTACTTTGGACCACTGAGCAACAGTCCAGTGCTGCTTCTCTGTAGCCTAGGTCAGGCGCTTCTGCCGCTGTTTCTGGTTCAAAAGTGGCTTGACCTGGGGAATGCGGCACCTGTAGCCCATTTCCTGCACACGCCTGTGCACGGTGGCTCTGGATGTTTCTACTCCAGACTCAGTCCACTGCTTCCGCAGGTCCCCCAAGGTCTGGAATCGGTCCTTCTCCACAATCTTCCTCAGGGTCCGGTCACCTCTTCTCGTTGTGCAGCGTTTTTTGCCACACTTTTTCCTTCCCACAGACTTCCCACTGAGGTGCCTTGATACAGCACTCTGGGAACAGCCTATTTGTTCAGAAATTTCTTTCTGTCTTACCCTCTTGCTTGAGGGTGTCAATGATGGCCTTCTGGACAGCAGTCAGGTCGGCAGTCTTACCCATGATTGCGGTTTTGAGTAATGAAAAAGGCTGGGAGTTTTTAAAAGCCTCAGGAATCTTTTGCAGGTGTTTAGAGTTAATTAGTTGATTCAGATGATTAGGTTAATAGCTCGTTTAGAGAACCTTTTCATGATATGCTAATTTTTTGAGATAGGAATTTTGGGTTTTCATGAGCTGTATGCCAAAATCATCAGTATTAAAACAATAAAAGACCTGAAATATTTCAGTTGGTGTGCAATGAATCTAAAATATATGAAAGTTTAATTTTTATCATTACATTATGGAAAATAATGAACTTTATCACAATATGCTAATTTTTTGAGAAGGACCTGTATATGGAAATCGAAGAGTCATGGGTGGAGTCTGGATGTCATCTAGTGGAAAAGATTGGTACTGCACACACAAATATTTTTTCCCTAAAGTTAATTTATTGAGACATCAGCCTAAAATCTGGCCCAGAACTTGTTCAGATATTTAGCATTGGTTTTCTTGAAGTTTTAGAGTTGAAAATGTATTGTAAATATATATATTATATAATACAACAATATGTATTTTATATATATTTTTTTCCATTTTCATAGACTTCTATAACCTTTTTAAACTTTACTTTTACAACTTTGTTTTACTTATTTAATAATCTGAGACGTGTACCCTTTTAGTACCCTGATAGTTCGAAGTGTGTAAGTAATGTTAACAAATACAACTTTTTATTATAATAATCATTAGTAAACGTTGAAATTAACATGAGCAAAAATCAATAAATGTTGTAGAAGTGCAGTTTTCTTTTTTACCTAAATGATAACTATACTGGATTATAATAACTCACCAATTATAATCCTCTCCTCTGTCAAATTTGCCATCGATAATGCCATGCTGTTTAGCTTGGGTTTAATGACAATACAAGAAACCGGGACATAAGACCCCACACGCTTTCGACGTGCGATTCCGAGAACACTAAATGAACGAGCACGTTCTTTTCGCCTGTATGAACACTTCACACACGCTGGCACTATGGCGCTCGCTTTGTCTCATTTCTTTCCTAACGAAGCTTAAAGACGTGTTAACGTGCGTGTGGAGAACGTCTGCACGTCTGCTCGTCTGCCCGTCTGAACGCAACAGGCTACTTAACGTCTGCCCGTCTGCACGTCTGCCCGTCTGCACGTCTGCCCGTCTTAACGTCTGCCCGTCTGGACGTCTGGAGCTATCTCCATTCAGCGTTTTTTTTTTTTTATCCAGCCAATGACGCCGTTTCTGACGCCGCAGGCCATCCATAGTGCGCCGTAATCTGCGGCGCTTCTGTCTGACAAAGACAGCGTAAAAAGCGGCGTTTTGTATAATATTATAATCAGCCCCAGCCTTTTCTTCAAAGTTCAGCCCATCTAATGAAGTAGAGGGAAAGACGTAGTAGATTGTCGATCTGAATGGCGATCCGTCTTAAGGGTTCTGGTTTTCTATCGTTGTTAGGACTATGTTGTATAGCTACTCATTTCGTTTTCATATAGCCTAGGCGGGCAAGCATTTTTTTTATTATGATCTGAGAAACAGACTTCTCACCAAAACAATAAGATCCCGTATTATTACTGAAGTAGCTAGATAGTCCATCATACAAACTAGACCACAATCCTTTTGCATAGCCTGCTACATATTGCCTAGGCCTACTTCATAAAAATGAGTAACAAAAACATTTCAATTCCTCCAACAACACAATGATAAAAACAATACATACCAAATAGCAATAAAATATGAAGCCTACATATGTAGAAGGGCTGCACAATTTATCGAAATTATCGAAATATCGCACATGTATTTCGCAATATGCATATCGCAACGGCTTGCAATAACTGGTCATGAGCAAAAGACAAGAGAAAATCACTCACTGCTCTTGGCTGAATAACTTTTGTAGCTTTAATAAGAATCAGTATAGGCCTATATTTAATTGATAGCCTACAGTGAAAACTAATGTGTGTGGGTTTTTTTTTTTTTTTTTTTTTTTTAACATTTGATTCAGTTTCTGTTATCGCATTTATAAAGATAATATATCGCATTTTTCTTCAATATCGTGCAGCCCCAATCTGTAGCATATAGTCATTTATAAATATAATAATGTTTCAACGTTTCGTTTTGTGTAATAAAGCATATAGCCTATTAATTTTCTGACAGGCGGAGGGTGAACCAAGATGCGCTTCCCATTTAAAAACAAGTTTCAAGTTACTTTTCACCGTGACTGTCCGCTCAATATCCGCTCTTTGCCAGTTTCACATTTGTTTAAATATTATAATAGGCTTTTGTTATTTTATTTCATTTATGTTGATTATGAACAGTGAACAGCATGAGTAAGAGCAACATCATATGACGGGAGACATGAAGTGGGTCAGACATGATTTTGACCACTTCATTAAGTTTTGTTTTGTAGAAAGACTTTCTTTAAAGTGAATTTCGTTTTGTATCAATTATGCACGGGCATGCATGGGAATAGGCAATAGGCTATATAATAATAATAATACAAAAAAATATATATAGTAGAGTGGCAGTGGATGGAATTATATTCTGAATTTCTATGTTATAAAAAATCGTTCTAACTTCTAGCAAGCTCATTTAAACCGAGTTGTAAATGCCGAAATGAAAGGAGCTCGGCCAAACAAATATGAAACTACTAAATATAAATATAAAACCGCCAGTAGATGGCGGCAAGGCACTGTTCTATTCACATTACTGGTTAATGTTCAACCTATTCTTTCAAAAACACAAAGAGGCTATATATTTAATATCCACACAACTACTCCTTTTAGACAATTGCAATTGTTCTGCTGTGGTGCTGTTTGGAACTATTTTTTTATTTTTATTTATTATTGTGTGAAATAAAAAAAAAGATTTAATGTAGCATTTATGATAATTGTGTGTTTGTGTGTGCTTTCTTAAGAGCATGGTAAAGCTATGGGTATCTCATGTATAAATAGGTAGACAGGAATAAGACCAGCATGCAGGCAAGACCACCAAAAATACTCTGACCATTTAAATCCATTCTGTTATTGAGATGCTACAAATGATATTACAAACTTTTCGTTTTGAAATGAAAATTTTCCATTTTTATTTTCATTCAGTCATTATACATACATTTGACTCTTTATTTATCTTGTGTTAGCGGAATATAACTTTTCCAAAGATGCAGAACCCCCCATACAATACACACAATATAAATCTGTTAGACATTTACAGCACTTAAGATATTTTACAAAAGCAAATGTATACTATATCGAACATTGCTCCTTTCAGAAATTGTTAATGCATTAAGCCCTTAATGTAGGAATAAATGACTCTAGACTTACTGAAACTTCCTACAAGTATATCAGGGAGTGGACATGGCTAATTTGCCGGAAGTTGTCTGGGATTTCCCAGGCTAGCTAATGAGCAAATAAGTGTCCCTCTTCTGCCATCTCCTGATTAGTAATTTCATGGTTTTTTTTTTCAAAGTGTTTGTTTTTCCTGCAGGTGAAAACAAGATGCATCAATTTGGATCTCTGTTACTTTATTTGGGCTTTAAATTGTTTTGCCTGACTTGGGTGAGATTGTAGTAGCAAAAAATGTGCAGTATGACTAGGCTACATGGGTGAACATGATTGCAACAAGTACAATGTTCCTGAATCAACATCCTTTTTGATCATTGAGCAATATTACAATTAGACTTGAGGAATAAGTTTACAGTTAATATCAATTTTCAGGCTATAACCAGCAGTGCCTAAGCTCCAGGTAAACTTTACACAGCCTATGAATGTTTGAGTGTCGGCCTAGACAATTTATTTATTATCAGAGGAGTTTTTGCAGGAGTTCCATCAGTCGCTAAATAAAAAGAGCATACTTTGTTCGCTTTCTTTATAATCTATTCACACTTTAAATTAAATAGTTTTGTTTGTCATAAAGGAAAGAGTGAATCCAAATTGTTCTGTGGGTCAGTAATTTTTTTCTACTTATAGCCTATTTAGAAAGTGGAAATGGTCAAATAAATGCTACTCTGCTGCCACCTACTGATGCAAGTGTTCATCTCATCTCATTCTGTTTTAAGTATTTGTTTTTCCTGCAGGTGAAAGCGATGCATCCGTTTGCTCCTCTTACTGTATTTATCTGGGCTGTCAACTGTTTTGTCTGACTTGGACGAGATTTTTGTATGCTCTCAACAGTAGCAAAAAATGTGTAGTATGACTAGACGACATTATAGGCTTTATAAAAACGTTATTGTAGCTCTATTAAATAGTACATTTATGTTAAACATTTTTAAATTGAATGATTGATTACTTGTTCTGAATAAGAATAGCAGTAGCCTAGTCCAAGCAATCACAAGTAGGCTAACTAATTTTAGTTTAAAATCCAATAAGCTCTAAAATGGTTTCTGAATGGTTAATTGATGCTAGATGCAGCATCTATGAGTGAACTCGAGGCATGCAGACCGCCGCTGCAGAGCATTAACAAATCTGAAACACACTAATATTTAATGATAAAGACACACTTTTTCTGAATTTTACTAGCCCATTTTACTTTTATCTCTGAAGATCGAATAATCAAAATACAACATAGACTTTTATTAAAAAGTTACATCTATCATTGGGATACCAAATGTATGGTAGCCTACATTAACAGATATTCAGCATTATAGAAATAGGTTTATCATAGTCCTACATAAAATGTGCCAAAATAAGTCACGTTTTTAAACTTAGATTGTGGCAGACGGGCAGACGTTAAGACGTGAAGACGTGAAGACGTGCAGACGTGAAGACGTGCAGACGGGCAGACGTTCTACTCTTGGCTTTCCATAGACGTGCAGACGCGCAGACGTGCAGACGTTAAGACGGGCAGACGTGCAGACGTGCAGACGCGCAGACGTTAAGACGGGCAGACGTGCAGACGGGCAGACGTTAAGACGGGCAGACGTGCAGACGCGCAGACGTTAAGACGGGCAGACGTAATCCACACGTTAAATTCTAACGTGACGCCGCCGTGACGTCTGCATAGATCAACAGCTACACGTTATTGACGTGTCTACGTGACGTGATATTTGCGTGTACGTCTCCATATAAAACAAATGGAGACGTACACGCACGTATACACGTGTGTTATCTGTCGTGCTTGTCAGTCTCGTCGCCGAATGGAACATTCCGAGCGCCATAGGCACTGCCTGTGTGGTTTACCTGTTTACACGTTCATAACGTCCTACTCGAAACACACATCGACGCCCATTTTTGTTACGATAAACGCGCGTCAAAAGCGTGCGTTTTCGGTGACCCCCAAAGCGAACGTCAAAAGCGTGCGTTTTGACAGCCAAACGCGCGTTCCTGACGCGCGCTTTTTATGGCAAAAACGCACGCTTTTGACGCGCGTTTGGCTGTCAAACCCGCGCTTCTGACGCGCGTTTTCTGTGTGCACAAAGCGCACGTTAAGAACGCGCGCTTTTATGGCAAAAACGCACACTTTTGACGCGCGTTTGGCTGTCGAACACGCGCTTCTGACGCGCGTTTTCTGTGTGCACAAAGCGCACGTTAAGAACGCGCGCTTTTATGGCAAAAACGCACGCTTTTGACGCGCGTTTG
This sequence comes from Gila robusta, assembly GCA_030770095.1. NCBI lineage: Eukaryota > Metazoa > Chordata > Actinopteri > Cypriniformes > Leuciscidae > Gila > Gila robusta. The sequence goes on along the minus strand of JAVALU010001586.1, from coordinate 207,522 downwards.
GCTGTCGAACGCACGCTTTTGACGTGTCAATGTGCAATCGGACGCCTGGCCAGGCGTTTGTGAACACTTTGGCTTGCCATATTGCGTTCAGACGGGCAGACGAGCAGACGTGCAGACGTTCTCCACACGCACGTTAACACGTCTTTAAGCTTCGTTAGGAAAGAAATGAGACAAAGCGAGCGCCATAACACCCGCTCCGACTGAGGCACATATGACACTTCAACAACGTGCACAGTTACTATAAAATTAGATGTAGAGGCAAAACAGCAACGTAGTCACAATCAAGACGCTTCACGATTTAATATTGATGCTCAATCCCATTAAGTAGGCAGGGAGGACCCTCAGATCTGCAGATAAACCTGCAGAGCATAATATGTTAAAGAGAGTAACACTACCAAATCAACAAAGCTATAATTATACATACCGCAAGATGGTCAACGTAAATAAACCATTCATGGTCGCGCACCATGCGAGAATACAGCCGCTCCATTAGAAACATACTGCTGTAAATGACATGCTATAAATATTTCAACTAAAAATAGAACAGATAGCAGCTAAACAGGATCAACACTCATTTATGACACGGCTGAACATACCTGATACGAGAGTAGGCAGCGAGCGCACGACAGACAGGAAGACAACAGGCTTGTTTGAGATGAGCAAAATCTGCGCAGAACCGATCACCGGTGATCAGCGCGTAATGCATGCCGGTTAGAAATGTGTCCGAGTGCGGTCCGCCTTGCGCTGATGTCATGCTGACGTGTGTCAAAAAGCTCTCGCGAGCGCAAGGCGCACGTGTTGGATTCTGCAGTCGCGCGCAGTTGCTCTCCACCGACTACGCTGATCAAAAGCATGATGGGAAACGACTTGCTGACGACACAGCTTAATGTTGATTGGTTTAAACAACCGTGATGTATTGTTCTCTTTTAAAATGTTTGATTTTAAAACTCGGATATCATGTTTTATGTGTATATGTTATGTGTAAATATTCCCAGAATCTCGGACAGTGCGATCTCTATGGGTTATGCAATGTCATTTTATTATTAAAAAAAAAAACACACACACACAAAAAACACATAGCCTATGTCTGTATTAAAGAAAAATGATTGATAAACACTTATTTGGAATGGAATTAAATAACAAGTAGCTTTGGGTGTCGTGTTCATTATTCATTTTCATATAAAAGCAACAGAACTTAAATTACATCCAGTTTATTAGCAACACTGTGCACGAGCGTGAATCCCGTGAATCCCGCGATATCCATCATTAATCTCGCAGGTGTCAGATCCACTGTGAGAAGAGAGAACTGTCCGGCTTGCCTGCGTTTTTTTCACTCCTCCTCTCACTGCAGCCGCCTACTCTCGACTCCATTTCAGGCGATCGAGGCAAGGCGCATCTCAAACAAGCCTATTCTCTGGGGTAAGCTTGTGCTTTGGCCGCTCTGACGTAGCAGCATTATGTTCGAGAGAAGAGAAGTGTCACAACATGAAATGTAAACAAAAAATAAGCAATACATTTAAACTAGAAACCTTTTATAATGAGAGCATTTTTATATTGCCTATTCCGCATCTCAACGCACGCATAAAACTTGCCACAAAGAACCGGCCAAGGATTATGCATTAAATATTTGAATTGTTTATTATTAACTAGTGTTTTCTGTCAGTTTTCGGTTCATTTGAGACGTGCTCCAGTTCAGGCGCCGGTGTTGTGCCGAATTTCGACTCCCTGCCAAATTATTACCCCCCTCGTTGAAATCAGTATCTGATTGCCTAATCCTAACCCCACCCCTAATCCTAACCCCTCCCCACAACTAATCCTAAACCTACCATTCTAGGGGGGTAATAATTTGGCGGGGGTCAGAATTCAGTGGGGGTCAGCGCCTCCGTGTCCTAATTATATTGTCTACTATTTGCTTTATTAATCCAGGCAGTTTGTTGATGAAACATTGATTAAAATTAAGATAACATTTATACAAAACGAAATTCACTTTAAAAAAAAGTCTTTCTACAAAACAAAACTGTCTGACCCATTCCAAATGTTTTCGATATATTGGGCATTATGATCCAGCTTCTTATTCGCAGCTTCTTATTGACGCAATCCGTTCCGGCCCTACCGGTGGGACACCACCCCATAAAAAAAAAAAAAAATCAAATTACTAAGCAACCACTGAATGTAATAACACAAAATAGGTATCAGTTTAAAGCTTAGAATCTCAGCTTTTTAATGCATCTAATCACTAATCACAACTTCTAACGAGTACTGAGTAATCCCTCTAAAACGGAGTGTACCGCCAGCAGGCGCCACCTAGCTGCGATAAAAATAATAATAATATTTTTTTCAAAAATATTACCTTGATCAACTTAATATAGGTGTCATTTGAAAGCTTAAAGTCTGAAATTTACAATGAATGTAGTCAATTTGATAAACTCCTAAGTAGTGCTGAGTTATTTGCTGATAAATAGAAAAAAAAATGTTTTCATAATTTATGAAGTACTTTTTTGTACTACTGCAATATGTCAAATACATCATACAGCTCAGATAGTCATGTACCATATGTCATTTGAAAGGTCTCAATGAGTAGAATACAACAAGCATAATTGTTTCGGGCTTTTTACTAAACTTGAGCGAGGTTTTGTACAAGAAGCCCCACAAGAGACCCATATGTAAATCATATATGGATGCTTAATTTAAGACACAATTCCACTCCTAACTTCATTAAACATGCTCCGATTGTGGGAAATGACACATCATTATTTACAGCAGATTTGTACGATTAAAATGAGTCAATTGAATCCACATAATTCATCACTCAGAACTAAAGATATTCCTCATGGAGTTCTAACACAAAAATAATCCACAGACGCACGTAGCCAAGCAAGGTGGTTTAGACTTGGTCTTTTCACTCGTATCTTCATGAAACATACATCGATCGTGGAAAACGTACTCGGTTACTAACGTAACCTCGGTTCTCTCTAGAGAGGGAACGAGTACTGCGTAATATCTTACGCTATGGGGAAAACCTCTTTTCCACGAGATATTGAAGCCAAAAATTATCCTTAATTTTGAATTAATGTAAAACGCTGTGCAGCAGCATGCAGACATAGGCAGGACAGCTCGCGCGCCTATTGGCTGCCCTGCGGCAACAGCAGCAGCCTATCGAGAGAGGCACTGCGTGACACATATCCAATGGGGGCATTTCGCGCCCATTTCGTCACGTCCCGCCAGAAAAGGCGTGGTCTCGCCCTGTAAATATTGCTCGATAAGGCTGGTACACTGGTTTTCATCGCCGAAGCGAACCAGAGCTGTGTATGCACGGCAAGATACGCAGTACTCGTTCCCTCTCTAGAGAGAACCGAGGTTACGTTAGTAACCGAGTACGTTCTCTTACGAGAGTATCTCTCGTACTGCGTAATATCTTACGCTATGGGGAACACAATGCAAAACGCCGTGCGTACTGGGATCCGACACCAAAGTCCCAAGGGCAGTAGCCCGGGGCTCATGTAGTGCATAATCACCATAGACTCACAGAGAGTCGGAGAAGAGAGGCTGCAAGCATCATTCCCCATGAAATAGCATCCTATAGGAGCTAGTTATGTTAATAGTGTTTCACACAGACAGGGTGAACGTGTTCAGCCTGAACTGGGTAATAGTACAGGTTATTCAACACCCATGGAGCCGTGTTATCGCTCAGTGAGCGATGCACAAGCAAAACTCAGCATCTGGGCCGGCACAGCGGGGCAGATAGTACTGAATTCTATACCGACAGAAGCTTGGCTTGTAAGGCGGGAACCTCTAGGTTATAAAACCTTATAAATGTAGACGGCGAGGCCCAGCCCGCGGCCGTACAGATATCTTGCAAGGTAACCCCACTATACCACGCCCACGACGAGGCCACGCCTCTCGTGGAGTGCACTCTGACACCCAAAGGACACTGCAGGCCCTTAGAAGTGTAAGCCAGTGCTATGGCGTCGACTATCCATCTGGATAGGCTCTGTTTTGATGCGGCCAGTCCCTTGGATCGTCCGCCAAACAAAACGAAGAGCTGCTCGGTCTGTCTGAAGGCAGACGAGCGGGACACATAAGCTCTCAGTGCCCTGACAGGGCAAAGGAGACTCGCATCCTCCTCCTCATTATGAACCGAGAGAGCGCACAGGGAAATAACCTGGGCCCTGAACGGTGTGTTGAGGGATTTGGGCACGTACCCGTGCCTTGGTTTGAGTATGACTTTTGAGTCATTAGGCCCAAACTCCATGCATGACGCGCTTACCGAAAGCGCTTGCAAGTCCCCTACGCGCTTCACTGAAGCGAGAGCCATAAGGAATACCGTTTTGAGAGACAGATGTTTCATGTCTGACAAATGGATTGGCTCGAATGGGGCACCTTTCATGGCTTCCAAAACCGTAGAAAGGTCCCACACAGGGACTGAGGGGGGGTCTGGGAGGATTCAGCCTCCGAGCTCCCCTGAGGAATCGCACGACCAGGTCGTTTTCCCCAGTGACTGGCCAGACGCCGGTTTTGCAAATGCCGCTATGGCCGCCACGTATACTTTGAGCGTGGATGGGGTTCTGCCCTTATCCAGCAGCTCCTGAAGGAAGGAGAGCACTTCCGTAACCCCGCAGTCTGCGGGTGAAAAGCCTTGAGCTTGACACCAGGCAGAGAACACTGACCACTTTGAGGAATTGAGCCGTCTAGTAGACGGGGCTCTAGCCTGCTTGATTGCATTTAACACTCCCTCTGGGAGGTTAGCGGGTACCCGCTGATGGCCCATGCATGTAGGGACCATAGTTGCGGGCGAGGATGCCAAATCGAGCCCTTGGCCTGAGAGAGGAGGTCTTTCCTCAACGGTATTGGCCACGGGGCAGTGCTGGTCAGCCGCATCAGGACTGGGAACCAAGTCTGGTTCGGCCAGAGCGGAGCCACAAGCAGCACTGTGCATCTGTTTTCCCTGATTCGTTCCAGCACAGGGAGGAGCGAGACGGGGGGAAAAGCATAGAGGGGACAGCGGGGCCAGACGTGGGCCAGCGCGTCCTCGCTCTTGGAGAAATATTTTGGACAGTGAGCGTTCTCGTGGGACGTGAACAGGTCCACCTGCGCTTTGTCGAATGTCTCCCACAGCAGTTGGATCGTCTGCGGGTGCAACGACCATTCCCCTGCTGGGACATTGTTTCTGGACAGTCTGTCTGGTCCCAGATTCAGGTGACCAGGCACATGCGCTGCTCTCAGTGAAAGCAGGTTGTGCTGAGCCCAGACCAGGAGGCGTTCCGTTAGCCTGTAAAGGTTTCGGGACCTGATGCCGCCCTGGCGATTTATGTATGCCACCACTGACATGTTGTCCGAACGGACCAAGACATGGTGACTTTTTATCTGGGGACAGAAGCGCCGTAGCGCGTCGTCAACTGCCATCATTTCCAGACAGTTTATATGTAGGAGCTTTTCCCGTTCTGACCACTGGCCAAAGAACGGTCTGCCCTCTAGCAGCGCTCCCCATCCCGAGGTGGAGGCGTCCGTGGACACCACCTTCACACTCGAGGGAGTCCCCAGACTCACACCTGACTGATACCAGTCGGTTACTTTCCAAGGTTCCAGAGCCGAAACGCATTCTAGATCGACCTGGAGGCGAAACCGGCCAGCGGTCCATGCCCGTGGCGGAACTCGCGCTTTCAGCCACAGCTGCAGTGGGCGCATGCGAAGCAGACCCAGCTGGAGTACTGAAGCTACTGAGGCCATGAGGCCCAGCATTTTCTGAAACCTTTTGAGCTGGACTATTGAGCCGTGGCGGAAGAATTTCACGGCGCGCTGAATGTCCAGCTCGCGCTCTGGCGACAGACGCGCTGTCATGGATAGCGAGTCCAGCACTGTTCCCAGAAAAGAAATTTTCTGGCTGGGAGACAGCGAACTTTTCGCCCAATTCACTGTGAGACCCAGGTTCTCGAGATGCTCGAGTAATGTGGTCCTGTGTTCTATGAGCTCTGATTGTATCGAGCTAGAATCAGCCAATCGTCCAAGTAGTTCAAAATTCGCATGCCCTGGAGACTCAGGGGTGCGAGAACCGTGTCCATGCATTTCGTAAATGTACGGGGTGCCAGGGACAAGCCAAACGGCAGGACTTTGTATTGGTATGCCTGGCCCTCGAAGGCGAATCTCAAGAATCGCCTGTGACGCGACGCTATTTGTATTTGAAAATAGGCGTCTTTCAGATCTATTGACATAAACCAGTCCTCCTGGCGAACTTGCGTGAGGATTTTACATTTACATTTACATTTACATTTATTCATTTAGCTGACGCTTTTATCCAAAGCGACTTACAATTGTTATATATGTCAGAGGTCGCACGCCTCTGGAGCAACTAGGGGTTAAGTGTCTTGCTCAGGGACACATTGGTGTCTCACAGTGGATTCGAACCCGGGTCTCTCACACCAAAGGCATGTGTCTTATCCACTGCGCCATCACCACCCCTTACTTTTAAGTAAGGGGTACTTACTTACCCCTTATTTTCCTGGTTGTAATCATTCTGAACTGGCACTTCGTGAGCGCTCTGTTCAGCTGTCGCAGATCTAGAATGGGTCTGAGACCCCCGTCTTTTTTCGGTACCAGAAAATACCTGCTGTAAAGACCCCCTTTGCTCTGAGCCTGAGATAAAGGTTCTATAGCCCCTTTGCTCAGTAGTTTCGCTATCTCGGCTCGAAGTAGATGAGATACTCCGTTTTTTACCGTCGTTTCAACTCGCGCCGCGCAACGGCGGGGGCGTCGAGCGAACTGCAGCGAATAGCCTCTTTTTATAGTCTTCAGCACCCATTCTGATACCCCGGGAAGCTTCGCCCACGCATCTGCGTGAATAGCTAGAGGTAGAATGAAAATCTGGGCTCTGGCCGCGGCATAACGGCGGCCGGAGAGCTCCGGTGTGCTGGGAAATAAACACTGTGTTTGCAGTGAGCGAGGCGGGGGGTGCGCTGATCACAGCGGGCAGCCCGGCCGCGCTCAGCTTCTCTCTGACAGGTTGTGGAGAGAATGCGAGCGGGACGAGCCCCGTAGGGTTCGGCATGTCTGTGAGGCAATGTGGGCGCGGGATAGCGGGCACACTCACTGCACTGGGAACACTGTCGGCTCGCGCCGACTGAGAATGTGTTGGTTTCGTTTTTACAGAAACCGTGGGACATGCTTCGTGTAGTGTTTGTGGGCACTGTGTTGTGGGCACGTACACTACATTTATTGCACAAGCGACATGAGTCTATTTTATTTGTGCTAGCCCTGTATTGTGGCGGGCTGTGTCTGTGTGTGGGAATGGGCACTGAGACGTGGGCATTCTTACAACACTTATAACACCATCGGCCGTGGCCGGAATTCCAGAAAATACACTCTTTTGGGGATTTATCTGGATCGCCGTAAAACTGGCGTTTGTGTGCAGGCAAGCGGGCTGTGGTACCAGCTTGTTTACTGCAAAATACACTGGAACAGTCACATTGTTTGGAACTGAACGATCGAGAAGTTTCGGTAGAGTCTGGCCGCGGCGAGACTTAAACACCGTGGGCCTTAGCTGACTGTATGTGTGTTGGTTTCTTTTACAGAAAACGTGGCACATGCAGTGTGTAGTGTTTGTGGGCACTGGGTTGTGGGCACATTCACTATAATTAATGCACAATTGACATGAGTCGAACTCATTTGTGCGAGCCCTGCACTTTGGCGGGCTGTGTTTGTGTGTAGAAATGAACACTGGGCTGTGGCATTTTTAATACACTCATAACACCATCGGCTGTGGCCGGAATACCAGAAAATACACTGCTTACATGATTTTTCTGGGTCGCCGTGGAAACGGCATTTGTGTGCAGGCAAGCGGGCCATGGTACCGGCTTGTTTACTGCAAAATACACTGGAACAGTCGCATTTTCTCGGAACTGAACGAGTGAAAAGTTTGGGTGTAAGTCTGGCTGCGGCGAGACTAAATTTTTATCCGCTGCGAGAGCTGGGCTCGAACACGGGTCTCCCGTGCGAAGGCTTTGGGTTTCGCCACTGAGCCACAGGGGAAACGACAAAAGCTTAAAATAGCCCGAGCGGATAAAGAGCGTCATCACAGTTTTGTGTGTGTCGGCGTTTGTTTGCAGGCGTGCGTGTTATACAACAGGCTCACCGCTGCAATATTGACATTTTCAGCCGCTCAAACTAAGAGGAGCTGAGAAATGTTTGAGAAATGGAGATTGGTCCGGCCTCGGCGGGACTAAAAACACACTCTTTCCTCATTTCGCCGGTGACGCATGCCCACGGGGGGCGGGGCGGGTAGCTTTCTTATAACGTAAAGAAAGCTAGCCGCGGTTTTGAAGCTGGCCTTCTCTACAGATGCAGCTATCTCGTCGTCATTAATGGCGGAAGCGGCGGCGCGCGGCGGCCGTTGTCCGTCAGCGAGCGACTCGAGTGAAGCTGGTGAAGCTGGCGGGCGAACCGGCGAGCTATCACGGGCTGGAGAAGGCTCGGGGCTGTTTCGTCGACCTCAATGGCGGAAGCGGCGGCAGACGGCGGCCGCTGTCCGTCGGTGAGGGACTCGAGCGATGCCGGCGAAGCTGGCGGGCGAACCGGCGAGCTTTGGCGGGCAGGAGAAGGCTCGGGGCCGCGCTGGGCACGGCGCTTTTACGGCGCGGCGCTACAGCGGGCTGAAGTGCAGGCTCTGAGAAAGATGCCAGGCGAGTCCTCAGAGTCACCATAGGCAGTAGCTCACAGTGAGGGCATCCGCCGTCGACGAGAGCGAGAGCCGCATGATCCTCACCCAGGCAGGAAACGCAGATGACATGACGGTCCCCGTCGCTGAGCGTGGCTCGGCACGAGCCGCAGGATCTTTGCATCTTGAAAAAGACGCAGCTCTTTTAGCAGAGAGAGAGACAGTGAAAAAATGTGTGTCGCAGCGGCGAACACACACACATAGTTTGAAAGGATATAACGCCGGAAAGCGTAGCAGGTACGGCGGCTAAAGGCGGCGATGCCAGCGACTTCAGACTCAATGGCTCATCCCGCTGTGTGCTTTTCCTCAGACGGCGTGGCTTCTCACTCCGGATCCAGCGATGCGTGATGCTTCGCTGAAGAGATGAAAATCAGTGTACCAGCCTTATCGAGCAATATTTACAGGGCGAGACCACGCCTTTTCTGGCGGGACGTGACGAAATGGGCGCGAAATGCCCCCATTGGATATGTGTCACGCAGCGCCTCTCTCGATAGGCTGCTGCTGTTGCCGCAGGGCAGCCAATAGGCGCGCGAGCTGTCCTGCCTATGTCTGCATGCTGCTGCACAGCGTTTTACATTAATTCAAAATTAAGGATAATTTTTGGCTTCAATATCTCGTGGAAAAGAGGTTTTCCCCGTAGCGTAAGATATTACGCAGTACGAGAGATACTCTCGTAAGAGAACTCAAAGGTTCTCACCACAACCCGTCAAAATAAAAGTTTGGTTTAACGTAATAATGTATTACTGTTGTACAGTAGAATTTAGATATGTAAATGTAATAATAATACTAACACTAATAATAATAATAAATTATCATCAAAAAATATTTAAGGAATAATCACACTTTTTCTTCTATGTTGTAATTTTAAAAGTATCTTTATACTCAGTTATGCCACATGTTGTTTGACAAAAAAAGTTTAATTCCATATAAGATCAATTAAATTAATGTTTTATGTCTTAATTTGATTGCTTCACAACACAGAATTTGTGGAAAACAAAACATTTTATAGAAAATCTTTTTTTCTATTGCTAAAATTTTTGTTTTTATTAATATTCAAGCATTACAGACAATGGCAGACAGCGGCCAAGGCAGCTCTGGGATAATGTCAATAACACTTCTACAAATTACTTTATATACAGTGGGTACTGGCACCGACTTTCAGGTTAAAATGTGAACGGTGCATCATTAATCAAAAAGTGAGGGATTTGTGGGAGAAGAAGTGGGAGAGAAATAACAAAGGGAGACACTTTTACAACATACAAAATGGGTTTCTGATAAAAGTGATAGTTGCAATGTACCAGAAAATGTTGAGCATGTCATTTTGTGGTGTAATAAATAAAGTGCAGAGAGAATAATTTTAAGTGACAAGATGTACAGATTAGAACGTGGATGGAATTTGGAAGGGATTTTAAGAAGGAATGAGAAAATTAGGGAGTGTTCTGACCTCTCTTTCATTTTCTCTTGCTTATGTGAGTAGGCTATGTATATCTGTATATATGTACAGGCTATGTGTGTATGTGGGTGTGCATGTATTTGTGTGTGTATGTGTGTAGGCTACATATTAAGAATATATTGAAGAATTATTATTATAATCTTTTTTTTTCTTGACCTGAAGTCTGTAATACTCTGATGTTACACAATCATGTACAGTCGGTGGCGGTATGCAGCAATGCTGGTTTGCGATCCGCCATTAAACTGAGAGAAGAAGAACAACACAGTCTAGTCTCCCATGTTAACTTCACTGCGTCGCCTTAAATGCAGAAGAACAGAATGATTTTACGATCATGAAAACGTGCTGCAAATGAATCTTCTCTTTAATTCGCTCTCAGTGATCTTTATTTTGCTCGACAATGGTAAGAACTTGTTACAATCTCTCCTTGTGGTTTCGGTGACCGCTGTAGTAGTAGACTATATGGTTAGCTTTTTGTAGGCTATAGTGTGAAAACAGCGCACGGTTACAGAATTCGATGTAACCATCCAGGGCGGTGGACCCGATCGCCAAAACCCCAAATATTCACATTATTAAACGCGTTATTTACTGGAGCGCGCGAAAAACAAACACCTAAAGCTGATGTTGAAACGGCGTGGCATGAAAACCCCACTCAGTGCCGCTGACAACGATAAAATCGTGTTGGGAGAAACATTGAAACAGTTGCCCCGACTGTTTCGAAACGCCTTACGCTAGTGGGTCCTGCTTGTCAAAACAGTGCACAAGACACAAAGGAACAAAAACTCTATTCAAACATGCATAAACAGCCTTTACAAACTCATTGCAAATATTTTATTAGCAGCAGTAAAATCTATCAAATACAAATAACTAGCCTAATCATCTAATAAGATTATATTATTGGTATAATATTATTTTATCAACTCAGGGCTTGTTTTGTTTGTTTCAAGGATTGCTAAGCTGAACCGGCCAATAACTATAAGTAGCCTACTATTATTCATGTTAATTATACTAATGTCTATAAAACGTGTACAAATGTATAAAACTGATCAGAGATCAGGTAAAAACCATAAACGCTTGTTCAATGGTTCTCAGTGAATCCGCATGATTCATGAGTCCACATGCAGAGATCATCATCCTCCTGAGAGCTTTTTTTTTTTTGACCGTTTATTCATCTTTTATTTGAAAACATTTTACAGAGAGTATCTCAAACCAGTTTTGTGGACTTATACATTTGTCAGATATTCAATTCTTGTAGAGTTTTCCTAACCTTCTAGCACAAAGCACCACTTGTTTATTGCTATGGATATCTGCCACTGTTAAGGGTCATGTTTAATTCAGCAATTTTAAAAGAACTCATTTGAATCCTAAAATGCTACAAAGGAGATAAAAAATAATCCTCCAATTAAATAACAAGACTCAAAGACAATACACACCAAAGACCTTAGTAACCAAATACATGGAGCTATGGCTATGCACTCTGGTGGCAAAAGATGAACCGGAAGTGGCTGAATTTGGCAGGTGAGCTGCTGGTGAAGTATTCAAGAATAATTGTTGCTTTTCCTTGAAATGAATCTACACTTCAGTCGGATGAAAGAGATGGAGACAGGTTCGGTGTTTCAGCGGGGAGTGTGAGTCGACTTTTAGCTAATGAAATCTAGTACGATAAGTCTAAAAAAAGTTTGCATTTTACAAAATACTCAGTAGGAATAAAAAATGTTCTTTGTTATTCCAGAAAACAACTTCAATCACTCTTTCTCCTCAGCCTCAGTATCGGCTGTCTCAGTTTCCTCCTCTGGCTTGGTCTCCCCATTTGCAGTGGGTGCAGATTCTTTTTCCTCATTCTTTCCTTTGGCTCTGTCCTTCTTCTCTTTTACCGCTTTGTCATTGGATGGCTTCTTGGCCTTTGGTTCAGGTTTAGGTGCTGGTTTTGAGGAAAGACGCTCTGACCTCCGAGTGGGCTCAATTAGTAACTTTGGTGGCATCTTTGGCCTCCGCTCCCTCGGGTGACTTCCTCTTGGGCATTTTTTCACATTTTCTTGTCACCTGTCTTTATTAAATTAGAAAAGCAGGTATGGACCTGTGAGATGGGGGAATGAGTTTAACTACCACCGAATCACCTCCTGAGAGCTATGTTGTTACGAAGCCTACAAAAATCACTCGACTCAGTTTGATTCAACTATTGATTCAAAACAAAAGATTCTAGGTTTCGAAGCATCATGTGTTCCGAAAAAGCCCTCACATAAAATATAGATTTTTTTTTTTTTTACCAGTGATTTTAATTGTTTGAAATTCAACTGTTAGCTAATAATTGCGTTGTATAGAAGTGTTTCTTTCTGAATTCTGAAACACATTCCCAGTCAATCACAGAGAACGATCGCTGCTGACTGATGACAATGACAGAGAAGCACTGGGGACTCGTGACTTATTTCACAATAAACAAATGGAAAGTGCACATGTAACGTTTCTTATAATTAGTTTATGCGAGTTTTAACTTCTTAAACTCTAAAAGTACAAATGGATAATGCTATGTTCTGTAGGCTAATTGTTATTAATAAATTGTAGGCTACACCGTCAGAAAATAAGTACAATCGTTGCATCTAGAATATCTTACAACAGTCTGTCACTGGCTTTTTTACAGTCTATAGTCACTGGCAGTCCCTTTGGAAAATGAACAATCTGGTTTACTACAGTTCAACTAGCCTATTTACAGTAAAACTGCAGTAACCACAAATTTACCAAGGTTACCACTGCAGTAACCAAATTTTAACCATGATATTTGTAGTAAAACCATGGTAATAATAATGATAATCAATCAATAAATAAAAAACCTAATTACTACAGTTTTACTTGTGTAACACCATGGTTATTTTTCATTAGGGATGATGTGTTGCGGCTGGCCAATAAAGGGCGCTAGTGTCACGAAAACCACACGGGAAGCAGATAATCCATGAGCAGTAGTTTCTTTAATAAAAGGGCAATCCAAACTCGTTGTCAACATGCAGGGGTCAATCCAAATAAAGCCGTCAAAACAATAAAACAAAACAGGAACCAGAACAAACACAGACCTGAAGTGGTGTGACACAAACTAAGGAATCCGTAACAAATACTAAAACAGACAGGGTATTTATACACACAATCTAACAAGACTAACACAGAACAGCTGGGAACAATGATTACGGGGAACAGCTGAGTGCAATGAACTGATGAGTGACAGTGACAGACAGAATGCTGGGAATTGAAGTCAAATGTGAAGGACACCGTGAGAACGAGGACCTCTAGTGATAGACAAGGGAACACAACCAGACACTGTGACAGCTAGGTTGCCCCCCTCTCCCTTTGTAGAAATTTAGCCAATTGCTGATTCAAGATATAAACGTATTCAAGATATGACATCAAATTTAGCAAATCAGCGTCCTCTAATATAATCTGACAAGGGCGCTTATTCCATCGCCCATGACAAGCCACTGCTAAAATCAGGACTGACCTGTAGCGCAATTTTAACTACATGACAAAGGCGGATGCAGTCAAGTCACCTTTATATATATATATAGCGCTTTTTACAATACAGATTCTTTTAAAGCAGCTTTACAGAGATAACAGGAAAATAATGCAAACAAAGTCTGTTTCTGCTGTACAGCAGATCTAGAAGAAAATAGCATCATAGTCCAGCTTAAGTAAGTTCAGTGATGGTTTATTTTTCTAGTAAAAAATGTATTCATTTAGTTCATTTATCTATACAGCCGCTCTGGAGAAAACCGTGATGTCATCGTCCAGCTCAGTTCAGTTCTCATATAATTGTCAATGCAGGCAGATCAATATTATTGTTGAATATGTCCCTAACTAAGCAAGCAAAAAGCTGAAGTCCACAGTCATCAAACTGAACTCTGTAAAATACTCCAATGTCCGTTTGAGAAGAAAACTTTTGCAGAAAAACTAAAGGTAAAAGAGCTGGACCCAGACCAACAAGCAGGTTTTTTCACCAGTGATTTTTTGGTAACACTTTAATAAGGTCTCATTTGTCAACATTTGTGACCCTGGATCACAAAACCAGTCTTAAGTAGCACGGGTATATTTGTGGGAATAGCCAACAATACATTGTATGGGTCAAAATTATCAATTTTTCTTTTATCGCAAACATAAATGGACAACTTTAAAGGCGATTTTCTCAATGTTTCGATTTTTATGCACCCTCAGATTCCATATTTTCAAATAGTTGTATCTCGGCCAAATATTGTCCTATCCTAACAAACCATACATCAATGGAAAGCTTATTTATTCAGCTTTCATGTGATGTATAAATCTCAATTTTAAAAAAATGACCCATAAGACTGGTTTTGTCATCCAGGGTCACATTTGATAATGTATTAACTAACAGGAACTAAAAATGAGCAATTCATTTGTTACAGTATTAAACTTTCTTAATGTTAGTTAATAAAAATCCAGTTTGGTAATTGTTTGTTCATGTTACTTCACAGTGCATTCATGTTGAAATAACTATACATGCTGTAGAAGTATTGTTCATTCTTAGTTCATGTTAACTAAAGTAGTTTACTAATGTTAACTAATAAAACCTTATTGTAAAGTGTTACTGGTTTTGTGTACATAAGTCTTATTTAAATCAGTCATGGAGGTATCCAGAATTTCATTGAAACTGGTAAATTAACTCATCATAGTTGTTTTTATGAATAACCATAAGTCAAGCAGATGTTCTTTAACTTTGCCTGAAATTGTTTGGTATGCCCACCAATAAAATTATTCACCAGCCGCCACTGCGTCAAAGCTACACATTTGTACCATATCTGAACCTAAAGGGTACTTGTCGTATGGTACTAATATGCACAGTTTAGGGGTATAGAACATACATAGGTGTTCTCTGGTGTTCTTCGCTTGTCGGTAAAAAATGACTGAAATTTGTTTGTTTTTTCCAATGAAATGAATGTACTATATTTCAGTTCGATAATGTTTTTTATTTAATATTGTCTATTTTTAGGGGATTTAATTGTACTTATGTAATTGTAAGAATATCAAACCCATAAATCTAAACAAGCTTTGTTCAAAATTTGAGACTGATTTCTCATAAAAAATTAGCTTTCAGTAAGATTTTGTTTGGCCGCAGTACCAAAAGTTTGGTAACACTTTATTTTACAGTGTCCTTGTTACATATGTTACATGTACTTACCATAGTAATAACAGTAAATTATGCATAATTACATGCAACTAACCCTCAACCAAATCCTAATCCTACCCTAACCCTATGGTAAGTACATGTAGTTGCTTAATATTACTCAGTACTTAAATATGTAATTACACTATAACAATGACACCTTAAAATAAAGTGTAACCAAAAGGTTTCACTAGATGGAATTCGTCTCCCATTCATTTCCCACAAGGAGCACAAGTGTGACTATTTTGTTCAGGACCATTTAACCTGTTCGAATCATGCCCCATTACTTTTTTTTGTGCGTGTTCACATAGCAAGTGCCAAAACCTTTATCAAGTTTCGTACCTTTCCGATGAAGAAAAAAATAAAAACAAATTTACAATTTTTCAGAGAAAAATGACGGAAGAGCACCAGCATGTAATACTATGCTATACTTAAGAATAAAAGTACTGTAATATGTTTGCAGATATGTACTGTATAGAAAACATGCTGTTCACAGTTTTTTCTAATAAAAATAATGTGACAGCCATTTATTCTTCTTTGAAATGTGGGTTCCGTGTCAGAATGTCTGTTTTTGTTTTGGTCTGTGGGAATCTGCCCGCTGCAAATTTACCCAATAGTATTTCGACAGCTCGGGTTGACAGTTGGCTGAAAACACTTCATATATTGCAGCCATGGAAGCCAGTGAACAAACTGGGTCAGAGATCACAGATTCTACCTGTCCTAAAAAGCCTCAGTATCCATAGAGAACCGCTTCACAGATGCGCCAGTACATATTTGTGATTTTTTTCCTTCTTAGCACGCTTGAATGGTTTAATAGCACTTAATTGAAATATAGCTGCAAGCAGCCATTACCGGGGCCAAGCGCAAGAAGTGGCAACAGATGCCATCATGGGTGGGAGTGGCAGACCAACTGCAGCAAGGAGCAATTAAAGACATTTTAAGAGAATTTTGGCAAAATGGCTGAAAAATCATATATACAGTAACTTTTAAGATGAGTTAATGGTTTATCACTTTCGACAAATAGGTGGCGCAGTTACGAAATCGATGTGATGTGGTCAGAGTGAGGTGACAATGACACATACAAAGTTTGGTGTCAAAATGTGAAGGTATTGCAGAGATAAAGTCTTAATAGTCATTTTGGCAGCATGCCTCAAATTTGTTGCTGCGGTATACGAAAATGGTTTAGTCTATCATCACGAAATCCATAACTTTTAGTCGGCATGGTCTGGATATGATATGATTCGATTTTGGTGAAAATCGGACGAATGGTCTAGGAGTAGTTCGAAAAAGAAGGTTTTGAAAGTAAATAAAGATGGCGGACAGGAAGTTCGTCCAAATACGTCAATCTTGGTATCTATGTTCTCGGCATGGCCCAAGGAATCTATTAAGACCAGTGTCATTACAATAGGCATATTTTTCCAAAAGTTATTAGCATTTTCGGAAATTTTATTTAACTTTTGACCAACAGGTGGCGCTGTTTCGGAACTTCTCAGGCTCCTTCAGGGCATCGTACTGATGACCCATACCGAGTTTCGTAACAATTTGTTCACGCGTTCAGAAAATACAGCATTTTAGCACATAATTCAAAATGGCCGACAGTCAAAATGGCCGATCTGGGAAAATTGGATATCGCTCGACTCGACATGACGCCCTGAATCTAATGAGACCACTTTTATGATTTTTGGACAAACCTTTCAGAAGTTATAAGCAAAAATAGACATTTTCTGTATCTCCGGACCAGTAGGTGGCGCTGCAGCATGTAGCCTCAGGTCATGCTTGTGATGACATGTACCAAGTTTGGTCTTAATACGATAAAGCGTTGCGGAGATACAGCCTTACGTCTGTTTTTGTAAGCGCTACGTACAATTAGTTTACGCGTTTATCGAAATCGTTTAAGCGAATTAACTTGAATTCCATAACTTTTTGTCCCCACTGCCTGAAGATGATCTGGTGCGATTTTGGTGAAAATCGGACAAACTGTCTAGGACGAGTTCGAAAAAGTAGGTTTTTTAAACAATTCAAAATGGCGGCCATATTTTTATGACAGAAAATGACGTCATAGGGTGCAATCGAATCGTCATGAGCTCTGGAATCAGAGGAAAAAATAATTTTGTCGATAGGCCTCACGGTTCAAAAGTTATTAGCATAATAAAAGTGAAATTTTGGACAGGTGGTGGCGCTAGAGGCAATGAGTTAGAGACACCAAAATAGGTGTATTTAATGTTGGGACTGTCCTCTATCAGAATGTCAAACCAAAACAACTTTCCCGCAAACGGTTCTATGGGCTGCCATAGACGCCCAGTCGGAAGAAGTAGAAACGGAAGAATAATAAGAACCGGAACAGATACAATAGGTGCCTCAGCACCTTCGGTGCTTGGCCCCTAATAAGAACCGGAACAGATACAATAGGTGCCTCCGCACCTTCGGTGCTTGGCCCCTAATTAGCATTGTCATATAATGTAATGCTAGCCAAAGGATGCCAAGACAAAACAGATGCTGCATTAACTGCGTTAAATATTTGTAACGAGTTAAACTGAACCAATAAATTGCATACTTTAAAGTAGGGCTGGGCGATATATATAATATCATTTTCCATATTAGTCGATATCGATAATTATTAGATAAATGTCAAATCTTTATTTCTTTGAAGTTTAAAGGCATATTTTTGCTCCTGAGTGAAATATGTAGAAACCAGACAGTTATTTGTGGTTTTAAACTATCCTTTATTGTCAAAACATGACAAACACTTCCCAAACAGATGAACAATTTATCAAAACTGAGGTAGATTTATGTATTACTAAAATCAACATTAATAGAGTAGAATATTATTAATATAAATAGAATATAGAATATATAAAATAAATATCTTTATAGAAAAATCAAGAACTGTAATGATATAACACTTTGCTCTGCTGACTGCAAATGTAAAAGTTAAAGTGCTTTAAAGATAATGTTTGTCAATAAACAAAAATAGAAGAAGAAAAAAAATATTTCTGGTCAGCATGCCAATAAATGACATTGACAAGGTAAAATAAATAAAAGAAAAATCTTAACTGTGGTCAGCTTTTTTTTTTTTTTACTCTACAAGTTACGGGCAAGAAAGACAAGTCTGTCTACAGGTTTTAAAGCTGCCCTATGACAGGTCTCTGTCACCAGCTTGTGCTTCGGTAGTTTAAATTCTTCCTGAGCAGTTGCAAGGTTTCTATTCTTTTTCCAGGAGAAGGAGAAGGCAGCCACTACTTTTTTACAAAGCCCAATGGCTCGATCCACCCTCTTGTCCTTCCCCGCTCTTTCTGAGGAAGGAAAGGAAAAATATGAGCAAAGAAAGTATCTAAGTCCACAATAGTATGTAAAATAACAACATCTGAAGTTTTAAACAGATTGATATTATAACAGAATATTCATATTAAAGTGTTGACTACTGTAACTTGATGTCAGGGTTCTGTCACTTCTGTCTTGTCTATTTCTTGGTTTTGTGACAGAGCCCTGACACTCATGTTTTGTCTTGTGCTGTGTAGCACGCAGCTTGTTTACACTAGCTGTGTGCTTTCATGTTGTCTTGTTTTGTGTGAGCACATGGCTGGTGATTTGTTTTACTGGCCATGTGCTTGTGTTCAAGTCATGTTTGGTGTGAGCACATGGCTTGTCATGTTTCCTTGTGCCATGTGCTCTCCTGTTGATTGTCTAGCCCCTCCCATCTTGTTACCTGATTATTAATTTGTTTGCCCCACCTGTCCTCCCTCGTTACCTCCTTTGTTTGGTCTCCCTATTTATTCTCCCTGTGTTTGCAGTCCTGTGCTGTTTCGTTGTCGTATGTACCTGGTGTGTTACCCCTTGTGTCAAGTCAAGTCAAGTCAAGTCAAGTCAAGTCAAGTCAAGTCAAGTCAAGTCAAGTCATTTGTTTTCCCCTACGGGGTAGTTTTGTTTGCATTTGTTTTTATTTTTAATAGTTAATAAAAACCCATTTTTCCTGCAATTGAGTCCTTGCTTCATCTCCTCAACCCCACACCTGACAGAACGAAATAGCCACTAGAGGACTCAGCAGAGAATGGGCATATTCCTGTTCCCATCTCCCAGCCCTTGCCCCTCCGCTCGTCAGACGATGGAACGCTATGGCAAGCTCTTTTCTCTTCGTCAAGGGAGGTCTACAGTAAAGGAGTTTGCCCACCAGTTTGTCTTCACTGCGGAGGGGCTCGACATTAACAACACTGCGCTTAAGGACATTTTTAATAGCGGTCTGAATGAGCCGGTCAGCGCCTGGGAGATGGAAATGCTGGGGATATTGTCTTTCTGGCAGTTTGTGGGGTTTGTATACCACCGTGGGGAAGAGGGTGGTCCCCCGCCTCTTGGCCCACCTCCCATTCACCTCACAAGCTGGCAGGTCCCCAGTCCTCCGATGACTCCTTCGGGGAGAGGGAGGAGGAAGAACGGGTCCACCTCATCTGCCACCTATCCTGAGGCGCATGCGAATGCTGCATTTCCCCCAGAGGTGGCCGTGAATGCTGCATTTCCCCCAGAGGTGGCTTCCGGGGTGTGAGAGGACGCTAGCTCAGCTGGATGCCGCTTCTCAACCCATGTGTTTTTAGTTAATTGTTATTTTAACATTTGTTTTACTCTGTTACCAACTTTTTAAATAATTGAATAGCCTATTAGGCCTACCTCTCATCTCAACATTTAAATGTGAGGTTCCTGTTGAGCTTGGATTGCTGATCGCTTTTGAGGTGATTCCTCGGCGTTCTTCTTGTTTCGTGTGGCGAGTGGCGGGTGCGGCACCTGAACGAGGCTGGAAACTGTGTCATCTCCAACCTGAAGTCGGTGTATGTCTGCGTGTGTGGATTCATTAGCGGTCCGATGCTGCTGTGGCCTCTGCATTCAAATCGCTGAACGACTCCCGCGACTCCGAGTGTTGTGATCTTCACAATTTTATCAGGATTCCATTGGATATAAGCATGCTGTTTCCCTTCACCACATTCTTTTCACTGGTCTATGCTTTAACTGGATTCTGTGGAACACTGGAATCAAGGCTGTGGAATACCAACATGATAAGGTACTCATATTCTGAGCTTTTTTCATTGGATCATCATCTGCCTCCCAGCACCTGTATTATTAAAACCTTGCGATCATTCAAACTTTTGCATCGGCCAAGATATTTGCATCGTGGCTCCCGCCGATGTCTCTATCCTTCGCCGGTTGGAATAAATGTACTTTATTCCTCATCTAGGCGTTCAAGACATCTTAATTCCCGTGGCATCTGTTCTTCTAACCTACATTTTCCTCAGAAGACGTTGCAGAATCGCGTAAAGAACGCAAGTTCTAAAATTAGACTCGCTCAATTAAATGTGCGTTCAATGAACAAGAAAGCCGCGCTGCTTCACGATATAATATTGGACAGAAAACCTGATTTTTCTGTGAGACATGGCATCAACCAAATTACTTTTACAACCTTAATATAGCCAAACCACCTGGATTTACGTACATTGACAGACCTAGACTCACTGGTAAAGGTGGTGGTCTTGCTATTCTATATAGATCAGATTTGTCTATTGCAGAAGTTACAACACCTGCTGTGTCATCTTTCGAATGCTTGACTATCAAAGTTAACAGCACTACACCAGTACTAGTTGTTTTAATCTATCGCCCACCTAAGGGTGATGTGAGGTTCTTTTCTGAACTTGCAGAATTATTGACTATGCTAAGTCCTATTTGTCCAGACATGCTGCTAATAGGGGACTTGAATATTCATGTCGATAATCCTGACTGTTCCTCTGCAGCTGCCTTCCTGCATGTGTTAGAGTGTTTTAACTTCATTCAACATGTTGACTTTTCAACTTTTTCAAAGTCATCTCCCTGGTACACAAATGATTTACGCGCACTTAAAGTTGAAGGAAGGAAGATTGAGCAGTTGTATAAAAAATCAGGCCTCACCATTCACAAACAAATGTTTGAACAGCACCAGCTGCAGTATCATCTTGCTTTGAAGACTAGCAGAGAGGCATATTACTCTCATGTTATCAATAAAGGTGCTGCTAATCCTAGGACGTTATTTAAGACAATTGATAGCCTTCTTAAATCTCAAAAGAAAACTGTCTGTCCTTCTGATGAGATGTGTAATAATTTTAACAAATATTTCACAGAGAAAGTTCAGAATATTTATAGCTCCATCTCCTTTGACTCTCCTTTGTTGACTAGTGAGTCTTATTCAAAAAACCCACTCTCTACTGCCCTTTCGAACTTTGCTACTGTCAATGTAGACAATGTTTTTAAATTGATCATGACTATGAGTTCATCCACGTGCTTTCTTGACCCCTTGCCTACTGAGGTTCTAAAAAAATGTTTACCACATGTCTGCCCTTCCATCACTGAAATTATTAACAACTCCCTAGCCACTGGCCAGGTTCCTCCGGCCCTTAAGGTGGCCGCTATCACACCTGTTCTAAAAAAAACTGGTTGTGATGTTCAAAATTTAGCTAACTACAGGCCTATTGCGAACCTGCCCTTTGTGGCAAAGGTTCTCGAACGTGTTGTTGTTGGTCAGTTACAGCAATATCTGTCCAATAACAACTTATTTGAACCGTTTCAGTCTGGTTTCAGATCTGGTCACAGCACTGAGACTGCACTTGTAAGGGTCACCAACGACCTACTTGTTTCCGCTGACACTGGTGCTTGCAGCATTCTAGTCCTGCTAGACATTAGCGCAGCTTTTGACACTATATCTCATATCATCCTTCTTAACAGGTTGCGTGTGTTAGGCATCTCTGGTGTTGTGTTCAAATGGTTTGAGTCCTATTTAGTAGATCGTTTTTAGTATGTTTGCATGGGGAAAAATAAATCTGAGGCCACATTAGTTCAGCAGGGTGTCCCGCAGGGGTCAGTGCTAGGGCCGACTTTGTTTTGCATTTATATGCTCCCACTTGGTGACATTATTAGAAAATACGGTCTGGGGTTTCATTGTTATGCTGATGACACGCAGATCTATGTTAACACACTACCGGATCCTAATCTTGCAATCACAGCTCTGAGCGCATGTATGGAAGAAATAAAGTCATGGATGCATGCCAATTATCTTAAACTTAATGAATTAAAAACAGAATTTCTACTTGGTATGCCGACAGCCTTGCACAAGTTTAACTGTCAAAACCTGTTCACTGATTCTGATTTACTGGCCCCAGCATCACAGGTGCGAAATGTAGGTGTTATTTTTGATTCACATTTGTCTTTTGATGCCCATCTCAAATTGGTTTCAAAATCTGCTTTTTTTTCATCTAAAAAATATTGCCAGAATTCGGCCTTTTATATCCTTGCCAGATGCGGAAAAGCTTATTCATGCATTTATCACGTCGAGACTGGATTATTGTAATGCACTATACTATGGTCTCCCTGATAAATATATTAAGAAACTACAGTATATCCAAAACTCGGCCGCACGTGTATTCACACACAACTGTTCAGCAGCATATTTCCCCTGTTCTTTACAAACTCCGTTGGCTTCCAGTAACGCCACGTATCGATTTTAAAATCTTGATTTTAACATATAAAGCTATTCATGGGATAGCACCGGAATACCTTTGTGATCTAGTTGTTCCTTACATCCCAAATCGTCCTCTACGCTCGTCTGACTCTTCTACTCTGCAGCAACCCACATTTAAATTAAAGTCGATGGGTGGTCGCTCCTTTACGGTTACTGCCCCACGGTTGTGGAATAAACTTCCTTTTGCGATTAAAAATTCCCCAACTTTGGACTGCTTTAAGAGGTCTTTAAAGACCCATCTTTTTAAAAATGTTTATTGTCTTTGAAGTGTATTATGTCTGGTATTATCTTGTATATCGTTGCTTGATTCTTCTGTTTTTAATTATCTTATATTTGTTTACCATACTGTGTAGCGCTTTGGGTTGGAGAAAAGCGCATTACAAATAAAATGCATCATCATCATCATGAATGCTGCATTTCCCCCAGAGGCAGCAATCTCCACACCATCGCCTTGCAGACGTAAGCGGAGGAAGAGAAGGAAGGCTTCCTCCGTCTTAAGAAGTCTGGTGCTCCCAGAGCCGTCCACTTTCACTGTCGCGCCCCCAGTGTTGGCCGAAGAGGCTGCAGCGCCCCCAGTGTTGGCCGAAGAGGCTGCAGCGCCCCCAGTGTTGGCCGAAGAGGCTGCTTCGCCGCCTCGCTCAAGGAAACAGAGAAGGATGAAGTCTTCCTGCTTACCACAGGGCCCGGAGGTCGTTCCAAAGCCTGATGTCAGCCCAGAGGCCGTCCCCAGCGCCTTGCCCTTCCGGCGCCACCCCAGCGCCTTGCCCTGTCGGCGCCACCCAAGCGCCTTGCCGGCTCCGTCCATGCTGCCAGTCATGCTGGTTCCGCCCAAGCTCCAGGAGGCTGTCCCAGAGCCGTTGCCAGCCCGGAGGCCGTCCCAGAGTCACCCAAATGTCTTGTCCTGCCAACCCAGTCTTTGCTACCTGACCCACCCTGGCCTTCTGCCAAGTATTCAGATCCGGCTGGTCCACCTTGGCCCTCAGCCTGGAATCCTGAACTGCCGGAGCCTGCCTGGTCTGTCACCCCGGCACCGCCCTGGCCCTCTGCTGGGACTCCTGATCCGCTGGAGCCTGCCTGGTCTATCCCGCCATGGCCCTCTGATGGGACTCCTGATCCGCTGGAGCCTGCCTGGTCTGTCCCGCCATGGCCCTCTGCTGGGACTTCAGACCCGCCTGAGCCTCCCTGGCTCGAGCCTCCCTGGCTCAACCCTCCTGTCCCTCCCTGGTCCCTTATAGAGACTTCCTGGACTGTCATGCTGGCTCTGTCTTGGCTCCCCTCCCTCCCCACTTTGTCTCTGTGTTTTGATCTACCCGTCTTGTGTTGTCTGTTGGTGAGTTTTTATGTCTTGTTCCTGTCTTGTTTTGTGGTGTTCCTTGTAAGGGACGCCAGGTGGCGTCCCTTTAGAGGAGGGGTAGTGTCAGGGTTCTGTCACTTCTGTCTTGTCTATTTCTTGGTTTTGTGACAGAGCCCTGACACTCATGTTTTGTCTTGTGCTGTGTAGCACGCAGCTTGTTTACACTAGCTGTGTGCTTTCATGTTGTCTTGTTTTGTGTGAGCACATGGCTGGTGATTTGTTTTACTGGCCATGTGCTTGTGTTCAAGTCATGTTTGGTGTGAGCACATGGCTTGTCATGTTCCCTTGTGCCATGTGCTCTCCTGTTGATTGTCTAGCCCATCCCATCTTGTTACCTGATTATTGATTTGTTTGCCCCACCTGTCCTCCCTCGTTACCTCCTTTGTTTGGTCTCCCTATTTATTCTCCCTGTGTTTGCAGTCCTGTGCTGTTTCGTTGTCGTATGTACCTGGTGTGTTACCCCTTGTGTCAAGTCAGTCAAGTCATTTGTTTTCCCCTACGGGGTAGTTTTGTTTGCATTTGTTTTTATTTTTAATAGTTAATAAAAACCCATTTTTCCTGAAATTGAGTCCTTGCTTCATCTCCTCAACCCCACACCTGACACTTGAATGCAATATGAGAAAACCAACAAATTAAAATGTAATGTAGCTAAACACTATTTATGTGGGAGATTCAAACCACAGGATTAAAAATATTTTGTAGAAAAACTGTTCATTTCTTTTCCAGGTGTTTTCGGTGTTGGATCAGATGAAGTGTCGGCGATGGAGGGAGATTCAGTCATTTTATACACTGGTGTTGAAACAAACCAACAAGAAGATATGAAATGGTATTTTAATGACACTCGCATAGCTGAAATCAATGGAGATCTCAAAAAGATGTGCACAGATGTTCAGTGTAATGAAGGCACGGAGAGATTCAAAGACAGACTGGAGCTGGATCATCAGACTGGATCTCTGACCATCATAAACATCAACACAACAGACTCTGGACTTTATGAACTGAAGATCATCAGCAGCAGCAGGATCCGTGGAAAAATCTTCAATGTGTCTGTTCATGGTGAGTTAGTGAATGTTTAAATGCAGTTTATATATGTTTAAACTATATTGTTAATTTGCTTGATTTTTTTCCCCCCCCAATGATATTTAGTTGTTATTATTTTTTTTTCCTGAGTTATTGTAACACTATCTAGTGTAAAGGATAAATCTCACTTGACATGTGCTAGCTACTGTATACAGGCCACCAGGGCACCATACAGACTTTATCAAAGAATTTGTAGATTCTTTTATTGAAGTTAGTACTGGCTGCAGATAAAGTACTAATTGTTGGTGATTTTAATATACATGTAGATAATGAAAAAGACGCACTGGGATAGGCATTTAGAGACATTCTGAACTCTATTGGAGTTAGACAACACGTGTCAGGACCCACTCATTGTCATGATCATACTTTAGATCTAATATTGTCACATGGAATCAATGTTAATGCCGTTGAAATTCTGCAGCAGAGCGATGACATCTCAGATCATTATCTAGTCTTGTGTATACTTCATTTAGCCAAGGTTGCAAAGCCGACTCTGTGTTACAAATATGTTAGAACTATCACTTATGCCACTTAAGATTGCTTTATTAATAATATTCCTGATCAGTTTCATCTCCTCAGCATCTCAGATAGCTTAGAAGAACTAGACTTTTTTTGAATTTCATGGAGGCCTTAAAAACTGCTAGATCTGCTTATTTTTCGAACCCTGAGTATTTAATTGATACAGTGGCTAAATTAACAAGAAATAAAGCTTCTACTTCTGAATTTTCCAAAGAGCATTGCAGTAATTACTTTATGAACTTCTTTACTTAAAAGATTGATAATATTAGAGAGAAAACTATGCAACCATCCACTACAGTATCGCATCAGGCAGTGCATTGTAGTGTCCCTGATGAAAAATTCCATTCATTCTTTGCAATAGGAGAGGAAGAATTGTCTAAACTCGTTAAATCTTCTTAATCAACAACAAGTAAGTTAGACCCTATATCGACTAAGCTACTGAAAGAAAGGCTTCCAGAGGTCATAGATCCTCTTTTTAATATCATTAATTCATCTTTGTCACCAGGGTATGTACTGAACACTTTTAAGCTGGCTATTATTAAGGCTGTGTGTCCACCAAAGCGTTTTTTTTCACGCAGCTGGCATATTTTTCCAATTGTTTTCAATGTGAGCGCCGCATATTTTAAACGCCATGAGCGTAACAAGGCGCTGAGCGTTTTTTTTATTTATTTTTTAACGCTGAAGCGCTTAGCGCCCGGCGTATTTTACTGGTCGCCAAGAGTTGAAGAATGTTTAACTTTGGGGTAAAACGCAGCTCTCATCACTGTCACTTTTTACCCAACCGTCCAATCACAGTGGAGGAGGGGCGGGACAAATATAACACCGACCAACCGCCACATTCTAATTGTTCAACATATGTCTGTCATCAACAGATGATAACAACAAACATAATAACGGAACAAACACGGCCTAAACCTCTTATTAAAAAAACGCAATTTGATCTTAGAGAATTAGTCAATTACAGGCCAATCTCAAATCTACCCTTTTTGTCAAAGATACTAGAAAAGGCAGTATCCTCACAACTATGTTCCTTTTTAAAAATAAATTTAATCTGCGAGGATTTCCAGTCTGGTTTTAGATTGTACCATAGTACTGAGACTGCTCTCATTAGAGTTACAAATGATTTGCTCTTATCATCCGATCGTGGTTGTATCTCTGTATTAGTGCTACTCGATTTTAGTGCTGCATTTGATATCATTGACCACAACATTCTTTTATATAGACTCGAAAATTATGTTGGCATTAGTGGAATTGCATTAGCATTAGGGATGGGCGATATATCGCACGATATTGTTATGCGCATCTCGTCAGTAAAGCCGGTTCCTTGATTAGTAGTAAATAGCCTTCACCTGCTTTCAGATGGAGCGGCATTTACTACACAGCACAAACTCCAGTGTTAAATTAACACTCAAGAGTGTTAAAGTCAATGAGATAATTAAGTGATTAATTTAGTGATGTTTGAGCATTATTGAAGACCCCTGATGTTAACAAGCAGAATCATTGAAGGCGAAAATCACAAATTGTAAGCCACCGTTATGGCGATAAGTGTTTGCTTTAGTTGGGCTCTTAACCTTTATACATTCACTTTAAATTTGTTTGTCTGCTGTTATTTATTTATAACAGTCAAATGAACAAAGAAAAGTGTGATCTGTTAGGTTGGTTATGTTCTGGCATAATCATGCTGTGATCTGAAAATGAGTCTTATTGAGATAGTTTGGTTTAACTTACTGGCAACAACTTTGTGATTTTAGAGCATATATGAGTATAGGTATGTTTTTTATAATGCAAAATATTTAATAAACATTGCTCTGATCAAAACATTTTCAAATAAATTTATTTAGAAACACAGACATCAATAATCAGCCTATGAATCTCAACAGTGGTGACAATAATAAATCATGTTGCAGTGGCTGCCACCAATCACAACTCATTAATGGCTCCCATCATGCATTGCAATATGAATAAATTATGATCTGAATTTTCTATGTAATTTACTTTTCCTAATTGAATATCCTGCTCGTCACCATTGTTGAGATGCATAGACTGAATCTTGAAGTCTGTGTGTGCCTAAAAGAAAGATTTTTTTTTTTTTTTAGAAAACAACTTTTAAGAAATCCTTTATATTATAGCTAAAATTCTGGATATTCATGCAGAATCACAGTTATGCTATAACAACAACATAAATCAAAAACATAAAGTTCAAATGATGATGGTCATAATATAACCAACACCATCAGATCACTTTTTTTTCCCTTGTTCATCTGGCAGTTATAACTCAGACAAAGCAGCCAAACAAAATCTAAAGTTAATAATATAAGGGTCAAGAGCCCAACTAAAGTAAACAATGATCGCCATAACGGTGGCTTACAATTTGAGATTTTCTCCTTCAGTGATTCTTCAGGTGTGTTCAATAATGCTCAATCATCACTAAATTAATCACTTAATTATCTCATTAACTTTAACACTCTTGAGTGTGGACTCATATACACTCCCATGAGTGTTAATTTAACACTGGAGTTTTTGCTGTGTGCAAAGAGCTGTAGTTAACTGATAAGCTGAGCCATATCGCATTAATTATCGCTGGCGATACGTCCGCGATATTGATGCGATATGGCTCAGCTTGTCAGTGGACTATGGCTCTTTGTAGTAAATGCCGCTCCATCTGAAAGCAGGTGAAGGCTATTTACTACTAATCAAGGAACCGGCTTTACTGACGAGATGCGCATAACAATATCGTGCGATATATCGCCCATCCCTAATTAGCATGATTTAAATCATACTTCTCTGACTGTTATCAGTTTGTTGCAGTAAATGAAGAGATGTCTTATCGATCACAAGTTCATTATGGAGTACCACAAGGCTCAGTACTAGGACCGTTGCTGTTCACTTTGTACATGCTAACCTTGGGAGATACCATTAGGAAGCATGGGATTAGTTTTCAATGTTATGCCGATGATACTTTGCTCTATATCTCTTCGTGCCCAGACGAACTTGCCAATTCAAGAAATTAACGGAATGCATAGCTCATATAAAAATTTGGATGACTAGTAATTTCCTATTACTTAATTCTGAAAAAAAACAGAATTTCTAATGATTGCCACGTTTCAAGCATCTGTAAAACCGCGTTCTTCCATCTTAAAAATGTATCTAAATTACGACATATGCTTTCAATGAAAAATGCGGAACAGTTTGTTCATGCGTTCATGACCTCAAGACTAGATTATTGTAATGCTC
Source organism: Gila robusta (assembly GCA_030770095.1). NCBI lineage: Eukaryota > Metazoa > Chordata > Actinopteri > Cypriniformes > Leuciscidae > Gila > Gila robusta. The sequence continues at coordinate 178,486 of JAVALU010001586.1, read as the reverse complement.
CTATGGGTGGTTGACCTGCATGCATAATAAACAAACTACAGCTAGTCCAAAACGCAGCAGCTAGAGTTCTTACTGGAACCAGGAAGTATGACCATTTTAGCCCGGTTCTGTCAACACTGAATTGGCTCCCTATTAAACATTGTATAAATTAAAAAATATTGCTTATGACTTACAAAGCACTAAATAGTTTAGCTCCCCAGTACTTGAGCAAGCTCTTAACGCATTATAGTCCTTTACCTCTATTGCGATCTCAAAATTCTGGCCAGTTGATAATACCTAGAATATCAAAATCGACTGCTGGCGGAAGATCCTTTTCCTATTTAGCACCTAAACTCTGGAATAATCTTCCTAACATTGTCTGGTAAGCAGACACACTCTGTCAGTTTAAATCTAGACTAAAAAACACATCTCTTTAACCTGGCATACACGTAGAAAATTATACATTCCTATTATTCAAATCAGTCTGTCTGATCCAGGCCGTATCCAGATCAGATGGAGGACCTGCGCCTAGACACGACCACAACGCAATGTGTCAACTAGACTCTCCCCTGTGAAGGCCTCATCGACACGACAGCCATCGGCACTGATCCTCAACAAACCCGTCTCTATACCGGCGTGATGACTCCGATCTTCAACCAGATGAAACTGGATAATATTCTGATTGTTCAAATCTAATCTGACATTCTGACCTATAATTCTGCCTGAATTATAATCATACACTTTTTTTGTTTTTACACTTTTTTTCTGTGAGGTGAAGGAGATGTGTTGCACTGTGTGAGGCAAATGATGGTCAAACCAGATACTGACTGGTTTTCGGACTCCCCCAATACAGTAAAACTGCACATTTTAGAGTGGCCTTTTATTGTGGCCAGCCTAAGGCTCACCTGTGCAATAATCATGCTGTCTAATCAGCATCTTGATAACCCATCCACCTCACAGGTGTGGCATATCTCAGCAAAGGAGAAGTGCTCACTAACACAGATTTAGACATATTTGTGAACAATATTTGAGAGAAATAGGCCTTTTGTTTACATAGAAAAAGTCTTAGATCTTTGATTTCAGCTCATGAAAAATGGGGCAAAAACAAAAGTGTTGCATTTATAATTTTGTTCAGTGTATATAAATGAACTTTTTTTTTACTACAAAAATCAAATATCACTGGAATTAAGCTGGACTGTGACGCTATTTTTTTCTGGAAACACTTTGTTGCATTATTTTCCTGTTATCTCTGTAAAGCTGCTTTGAAACAATCTGTATTGTAAAAAGCGCTATATAAATAAATGTGACTCGACTCAAAATAAATGTTTGTTGTTTTCATCTAAAGAACTTTAATCATCTGTTGGTTTGTGTTTCAGGTGTTTCTGCTGCTGAACGAGATAAAGTGAAGAGAAAGTCAATGAAGGAGGGAGAATCTGTCACTTTAGATCCTGGTGTAATAAGAAAACCAAGTGATATGATGTTGTGGTATTTTAATGACATTCTCATCGTTGAAATTAGTGGAGATCAAAATAAAACCTGTACAGATGTTCAGTGTAAAGAGAGATTCAGAGACAGACTGAAGCTGGATCATCAGACTGGATCTCTGACCATCACAAACACCAGAAACACAGACTCTGGAGAATATAATTTACAGATCATCATCATCATCAACAGCAGCTTCAGAATCACTAGAGTGAAGAGATTTAACCTTACTGTCATTGGTGAGTGTATAATTTAGCCATTAAATGCATTTTCTTTTGAGGAAAAAAAGTTCAATATTTTTAAATCAACCCAATAACTGTTGGGTTGTGGACTGTTTAAAAAAGCGAACTTTGACTCAATGACACATTTCATGTTAATGACATTGACTAATGTCATTAACATGAAAAATGCAGTTCTCTTACGAGAGTATCTCTCGTACTGTGTAATATCTTACGCTATGGGGAAAACCTCTTTTCCACGAGATATTGAAGCCAAAAATTATCCTTAATTTTGTATTAATGTAAAACGCTGTGCAGCAGCATGCAGACATAGGCAAGACAGCTTGCGTGCCTATTGGCTGACCTGCGGCAACAGCAGCAGCCTATCGAGAGCAGCCCTGCGTGACGCCATATCCAATGGGAGTGATTCGCGCCCATTTCGTCACGTCCCGCCAGAAAGGGCGTGGCCTCATCCTATAAATATGCTCGACAGGCTGATACAAACTGATTTTCATCTCTTCAGCGAAGCTCACGTATCGCTGGATCCAGAGTGAGAAGCCGCGTTGTTGACATAAGCCTTCTGTGGGATGAGCCCTTGAACCTGAAGCCGTTGGCCTTCACCTCGCCGCCTTCAGTCGCCATACCTGCTACGCTTTCCGGCGTCAATATCCTTTTACTCTGCTGAGAGTGTGTGTTCGCTCGTCGCGACTCACACTCTCTCTCTCTTTATCTAAAAGAGCAGCATCTTTTTTAAGATGCTTCGTTCCTGTGGCTCGTGCCGAGCCGCACTCAGCGACGGGGACCGCCATTTCATCTGCGTTTCCCGCCTGGGTAAGGATCATGCAGCTCTCGTGCTTGCCGACGGCGGCTGCCATCATTGCGAGCTATTGCCATGGTGACTCTGAGGACTCGCCTGGCATTTTTCTCCGAGTCTGCACTCCCGCCCGCTGTAGTGCCGCGCCGTAAAGCGCCGTACTCAGCGGGTCCCAGAGCCTTCTCCAGCCCGTGAAAGCTCGCCGGTTCGCCCGCCAGCTTCACCGGCTTCAATCGAGTCGCTCACTGACGGACAACGGCCACCGCGCGCCTCCGCCATTATGACGACGAGATAGCTGCATCTGTAGAGAAGGCCAGCTGCTCTATCCTGGCGTCGGACAGTGAGGATTGGGAGAGCTCTGTGGACCTCCCCACTTCTGCCCGCGAGTCATCAGGGAAACGGGCCAGCATCAAAACCGCGGCTAGCTTTCTTTACGTTATAAGAAAGCTACCCCACCCACCATGGGCGTGAAATGAGGAAAGAGTGTGTTTTAGTCCCGCCGAGGCCGGACCAATCTCCATTTCTCAAACATTTCTCAGCTCCTCTTAGTTTGAGCGGCTGAAAATGTCAATATTGCACCAATGAGCCTGTTGTATAACACGCACGCCTGCAAACAAACGCCAACACACACAAAACTGTGATGACGCTCTCTTATCTGCTCGAGCTAATTTAAGCTTTTGTCGTTTCCCCCTGTGGCTCAGTGGCGAAACCCAAAGCCTTCGCACAGGAGACCCGTGTTCGATCCCAGCTCTCGCAGCAGATAAAATGTAGTCTCGCCACGGCCAGACTTACACCGAAACTTTTCGCTCGTTCAGTTTTTAAGAAAATGCGACTGTTCCAGTGTATTTTGCAGTAAACAAGCCGGTACCATGGCCCGCTTGCCTGCACACAAATGCCGTTTCCACGGCGACCCAGAAAAATCATATAAGCAGTGTATTTTCTGGTATTCCGGCCACAGCCGATGGTGTTATGAGTGTAATAAAAATACCCACAGCCCAGTGTTCATTTCTACACACAAACACAGCCCGCCACAGTGCAGGGCTCGCACAAATGAGATCGATTCATGTCAATTGTGCATTAAATGTAGTGAATGTGCCCACAACCCAGTGCCCGCAAACACTACACACTGCATGTGCCACGTTTTCTGTAAAACGAAACCAACACACATACAGTCAGCTAAGGCCCACGGTGTTTAAGTCTCGCCGCGGCCAGACTCCACCGAAACCACAGCCCGCTTGCCTGCACACAAACGCCATTTTTACGGCGACCCAGATAAATCCCAAAAAGAGTGTATTTTCTGCTATTCCGGCCACGGCCGATGGTGTTATGAGTGTTGTAAGAATGCCCACGTCTCAGTGCCCATTCCCACACACAGACACAGCCCGCCACAGTTCAGGGCTAGCACAAATAAAATCAACTCATGTCGATTGTGCAAAAAAAATGTAGTGAATGTGCCCACGACACAGTGTCCACAAACACTACACGATGCGTGTCCCACGGTTTCTGTAAAAACGAAACCAACACACAGTCTGTCAGTGCAAGCCGACGGTGTTCTCAGTGCAGTGAGTGTGCCCGCTGTCCCGCGCCCACATTCCCTCACAGACACGCTCAACCACACGGGGTTTGTCCCGCTCGCTCTCTCCACAATCTGTCATAGAGAAGCTGAGCGCGGCCAGGCTGCCCGCTGTGATCAGCGCGCCCCCCGCCTCGTACACTGCAAACACAGTGTTTATCTCTCAGCACACCGGAGCTCTCCGGCCGCCGTTATGCCGCGGCCAGAGCCCAGATTTCTTTCTACCTCTAGCTATTCACGCAGATGCGTGGGCAAAGCTTCCCGGGGTATCAGAATGGGTGCTGAACACTATAAAAAGAGGCTATTCGCTGCAGTTCGCTCGACGTCCCCACCGTTACACGGCGCGAGTCGAAACGACGGTAAAAAACCGAAGTATCTCACCTACTTCGAGCCGAGATAGCGAAACTACTGAGCAAAGGGGCCATAGAACCTTTATCTCAGGCTCAGAGCGAAGGGGGTCTATACAGCAGATATTTTCTGGTACCGAAAAAAGACGGGGGTCTCAGACCCATTCTAGATCTGCGACAGCTGAACAAAGCGCTTGCGAAGCGCCAGTTCAGAATGCTTACAACCAGGAAAATCCTCGCGCAAGTTCGCCAGGAGGACTGGTTTATGTCAATAGATCTGAAAGACGCCTATTTCCAAATACAAATAGCGTCACGTCACAGGCAATTCTTGAGATTCGCCTTCGAGGGCCAGGCATACCAATACACAGTCCTGCCGTTCGGCCTGTCCCTGGCACCCCGTACATTTACGAAGTGCATGGACGCAGCTCTCGCACCCCTGAGACTTCGGGGCATGCGAGTTTTGAACTACTTGGACGATTGGCTGATTCTAGCTCGGTCACACTCAGAGCTCATAGAACACAGGACCACATTACTCGAGCATCTCGAGAATCTGGGTCTCACAGTCAATTGGGCAAAGAGCTCGCTGTCTCCCAGTCAGAAAATTTCCTTTCTGGGAACAGTACTGGACTCGCTGTCCATGACAGCACGTCTGTCGCCGGAGCGGGGACTGGACATTCAGCGCGCCGCGAAATCCTTCCGCCGCGGCTCTATAGTCCCGCTCAAAAGGTTTCAGAAAATGCTGGGCCTCATGGCCTCAGCAGCTTTAGTACTCCAGCTGGGTCTGCTTCGCATGCGCCCACTGCAGCTGTGGCTGAGAGCGTGAGTTCCGCCCGGGCATGGACCTCTGGTCTGTTTCGCCTCAGGGTCGACCTAAAATGCGTCTCAGCTTTGGAACCTTGGAAAGTAACCGACTGGTATCAGTCAGGTGTGAGTCTGGGGACTTCCTCGAGTGTGAAGGTGGTGTCCACGGACGCATCCACCTTGGGATGGGGAGCGCTGCTCGAGGGCAGACCGTTCTTTGGCCAGTGGTCAGAACGGGAAAAGCTTCTACACATAAACTGTCTGGAAATGATGGCAGTCGACAACGCGCAACGGCGCTTCTGTCCCCAGATAAAAGGTCACCACGTCTTGGTCCGGTCGGACAACATGTCAGTGGTGGCATACATAAATCACCAGGGCGGCATCAGGTCCCAAAACCTTTACAGGCTGACGGAACGCCTCCTGGTCTGGGCTCAGCACAACCTGCTTTCACTGAAAGCAGCGCATGTGCCTGGTCACCTGAATCTGGGACCAGACAGACTGTCCAGAAACAATGTTCCAGCAGGAGAATGGTCGCTGCACCCACAGACGATCCGACTGCTTTGGGAGACATTCGGCAGAGCGCAGGTGGACCTGTTCGCGTCCCAATAAAACGCTCACTCTCCGAACTTTTTCTCCAAGAGCAGGGATGCGCTGGCCCACGTCTGGCCCCGCCGCCCCCTCTATGCTTTTACCCCTGTCTCGCTCCTGCCTCAGGTGTTGGAACGAATCAGGGAAAGCAGATGCCCAGTGCTGCTCGTGGCTCCGCTCTGGACAAACCAGATTTGGTTCCCAGCCCTGGTGCAGCTGACCAGCACTGTCCCGTGGCCTATACCGTTGAGGAAAGACCTCCTCTCTCAGGCAAAGGGCTCGATTTGGCATCCTCGCCCGGAGCTATGGTCCCTACATGCATGGGCCATCAACGGGTACCCGCTAACCTCCCGGAGGGAGTGTTAAACACGATCACACAGGCTAGGGGCCCCGTCTACTAGACGGCTCTATTCCTCGAAATGGTCTGTGTTCTCTGCCTGGTGTCAAGCTCAGGGCTTTTCACCCGTGGACTGCGGGGTTACGGAGGTACTCTCCTTCCTTCAAGAGCTGCTGGATAAGGGCAGAACCCCATCCACGCTCAAAGTGTATGTGGTGGCCATAGCGGCGTTTACAAAACCGACGTCTGGCCAGTCACTGGGGAAAAACGACCTGGTCGTGCAATTCCTCAGGGGAGCTCGGAGGCTGAACCCTCCCAGACCCCCTTCAGTCCCGGTGTGGGACCTTTCTACGGTTCTGGAAGCTATGAAAGGTGCCCCATTCGAGCCAATCCATTTGTCAGACATGAAACATCTGTCTTTCAAAACGGTGTTTCTTATGGCTCTCGCTTCAGTGAAGCACATAGGGGACTTACAAGCTCTTTCAGTAAGCGCGTCATGTATGGAGTTTGGGCCTAATGACTCAAAAGTCATACTCAAACCAAGGCACGGGTACGTGCCCAAATCCCTCAACACACCGTTCAGGGCCCAGGTTATTTCCCTGTGCGCCCTCCCGGTTCATGATGAGGAGGAGGATGCGAGTCTCCTTTGCCCTGTCAGGGCACTGAGAGCTTATGTGTCCCGCTCGTCTGTCTTCAGACAGACCGAGCAGCTCTTCGTTTTGTTTGGCGGACACTCCAAGGGACTGGCCGCATCAAAACAGAGCCTATCCAGATGGATAGTCGATGCCATAGCGCTGGCTTAACCAAAGGACACTGCAGGCCCTTAGAAGTGTGTCAGAATGCACTCCACGAGAGGCGTGGTCTAGCGGGATTTCCTTGCAAGATATCTGTATGGCGGCAGGCTGGGCCTCGCCGTCTACATTTATAAGGTTTTATAACCTAGAGGTTCCCGCCTTACAGGCCAAGCTGCTGTCGGTCTAGAATTCAGTACTATCTGCCCCGCTGCGCTGGCGCAGAATGCTGAGTTTTGCTTGTGCATCGCTCACTGATCGATAGAACAGCTCCATGGGTGTTGAATAACCCGTACTGTTACCCAGTTCAGGCTGAACACGTTCACCCTGTCTGCGTGAAATACTGTTAACATAACTAGTTCCTGTAGGATGCTATTTCATGGGGAATGATGCTTGCAGCCTCTCTTCTCCGACTCTCTGTGAGTCTATGGTGATTATGCACTATATGAGCCCCGGGCTACTGCCCTTGGGACTTTGGTGTCGGATCCCAGTACGCACAGCGTGTTACATTGTGTTCCCCATTGCGTAAGATATTACGCAGTACGAGAGATACTCTCGTAAGAGAACATACTTGGTTACTGACGTAACCTCGATTCTCTCTAGAGAGGGAACGAGTACTGCGTATCTTGCCGTGCTTACAACACGCTCTGGTTCGCTTTGGCGATGAAAACAAGTTTGTATCAGCCTGTCGAGCATATGTATAGGATGAGGCCACGCCCTTTCTGGCGGGACGCGACGAAATGGGCGCGAATCGCTCCCATTGGATATGGCGTCACGCAGGGCCGCTCTCGATAGGCTGCTGCTGTTGCCGCAGGTCAGCCAATAGGCACGTAAGCTGTCTTGCCTATGTCTGCATGCTGCTGCACAGCGTTTTACATTAATACAAAATTAAGGATCATTTTTGGCTTCAATATCTCGTGGAAAAGAGGTTTTCCCCATAGCGTAAGATATTACACAGTACTCGTTCCCTCTCTAGAGAGAACCGAAGTTACGTTAGTAACCGAAAACTTTTTCCAGTGAATATTGTGATTTTAACGGCTGTTGTTAAAAACAACAGAAGGTGCCGTTTATAAGTTAAATCAATATCATACAACTGATGACCAGAAAGGTGTATGTATAATATAGAAATGTGTAAATATGAGTCAAAGATATTGTTAAATACTGGATGGATTATCAGTCAATCTCTAGTAATGATATCTGTCTGTATGTTCCAGGTTCAGGTCTGTCTTCAGGAGTTGTAGCAGGAATATGTGTTGTTGTTCTGCTGGTTTCTGCAGTTGTAACTGCTGGTGTGATTTACTATCTTTTCCATAAAGCAGTACCACAGGATGTAAGTATTACATATCAGATGATTTAACAAGAAATATGAGAATAATTCTGTATACAAACATAAATGTAAACGTGAATAGTAATTTTTTGTCCTTTCTTTTTTAACACTACAGTTCACCAGTGAGGCAGTCAAATTAACACTCACAAATTAATTAAATAACAATTCATATACAAATATAAAGTGTGACTTTTGTCAAAGAGCAAGTGTCTTGTTAGAAATCGCCAATACAACAGTTTAAGCATTTTTTTTATGTGATATTGAAATCATAATACTTAAATTTTTGTATTACTGAAGTACAGGAGATGATGGTTTGATGCAGTTTATAGACAGTGTTAAATATTTAAGAACTGAAATCCTCTGTACATAAAACACAGTATTTTCTTACAGGATGATGATGCTGATAACCCACCACCTGATCCCAGTGACATTCCTTTGGAGGAAATGGAACATCCAGGTGATGCTGATAACCCACCACCTGATCCCTGTGACATTCCTTTGGAGGACATGGAACATCCAGGTGATGCTGATAACCCACCACCTGATCCCTGTGACATTCCTTTGGAGGACATGGAACATCCAGGTGATGCTGATAACCCACCACCTGATCCCTGTGACATTCCTTTGGAGGACATGGAACATCCAGGTGATGCTGATAACCCACCACCTTATCAGGATAACATTCCTTTGGAGAACATGGAACGTCCGGACTCAGGCCGAGGCTCCCAATAAAATAAAGTAACATTTATAATTTGGATGCATTGAAATGGACACTGAAGAGAATTTGGAAATGATGTAAAAAGATCAGCTGAAACTCTCTAATTGTCAAGATTTCAGTGGTCGGTACCAATACCAGTGAAATTGGCATTTAGCCTTAAACACTATATGACTGTAGGGCTGAGCGAATATGAGTAGAACTCTTTACCTCCCTACAACTTCAGAAATCCCTTTAATGTGAATTAAACATGGCACAATGACCTTCGTCATCACAGTTTACCAATGCATCTAGTACTTTCCTTGTTCTCTGAGAACATCAATAATATCAGAAAGGTGATCAGCACATCCCTGAGTTGCACTGGGGTCAGACAGATAAGAGCACAACATCAGAAAGTAGTTACTATGTCTGATTTCGAAGAAATTGTTGGCAAAATTTTGGAAGATACCGTACAGCACCTTAAAACACAAACCTGCGCCCACAGCTTTTTTCAAAAGTGTGTTAAACTGTTTAGAAGCAGATTCCTAGAAGTGGTAAATACCTCACTTCTCTCTGGGAGTTTTCCAAACTCCCTGAAAACTGCAGTTGTCAAGCCCCTCCTGAAAAAGAGCAATCTGGATAAGACCATATTAAACAACTATAGACCGATCTCAAATCTTCCTTTATGCAAGATCATTGAAAAAGTTGTCTTCAATCAGCTGAACAAAATCTTAAGCTCAAATCGATACTTTTTTTTTCAATCTGGTTTCTGACCGCATCACAGAGGCAGCGCTCATAATAAAGATAATAAATTATATTCACTTAAATACTGATACAGGCAAAATGTCAGTGCTGGTGCTACTCACCAGTGCTAGGGATAAAGCAGTAGGCGAGCGAATAAGTATGTCCAAATCCTTAGTATCCATAAAAGAGTAGGCGAGAAGTTCCTGGATGACCTATTACTTCAGCCCAGATTCTGAAGAGCTCATAGATGGATACTTTTCTATCCCAGGAGGCCATGGGAGATTATACGTTATTATCAACATCGCAGAGATCAGCGACGCTGGTGTTTTCAAATGTGAGTAAACACGGTTCCTTGTGTTAAAATCCTATGTGTTGAACTACTGTGAACTGTTGAATATGTAAAAACGTTAGACAGTATAGTTGTGATTTTGCTGTAAAAACACGTTTTATTGTGAGCTCCAGTAAGCACACAAACATCTCTAAATTTACATAAACCATCTACATCTTAAAGGGGTGGTTGATTGCGATTTCACTTTTTTCATTTTAAATAGTGTGTAATGTTGCTGTTGGTGCATGAACAGTATCTGCAAAGTTGCTGCGCTGAAAGTTCAACGTAAGCAGAGATATCGTCTTTTAAAAATCAGGAAGTTTAATGCCTACAAAAACGACTCGAATGGGACTACAACGAGATACTTCCCGGGTTTTATACATAACTAACCCATAAATCTACATCAACCCTCCCTCCGGAATATGCAAAAAAGGAGGCATGGCCATATTTCTGTGGCTTTGTCGAAGAGGAAGAGTTATAGTGGAGAGCAGTAGCCATGCCGTCGAAAGTGTGTTATTTTCACCCAGCTGTCAGGTCTTCTGTGTTCGGGCTTCCTACGGACGCTGTAGTTCATCAACAGTTGCTACAATTTATGTTTGATTATGTTCCAGAAAATTACAATCGTAATTTAGCTCTCTGTGCTGCGCATTTTACGGAAGACAGCTTCCAGAATCTCCACAAATTAAATGCCGGATTCAACAACAAACTGTTACTAAAACATGAAGCAGTTCCAACTTTAAAACCAGAGGCAGCAGTTGTTGGGCCACAACCTGTAAGTAAGACTTAATAATTTTAAAATGTAGGCTATTTGCATGTATAATTTCAGACGTAATGTTTTAGTTTTATCAAGGACGTAAACAAATGCCAGCGCTAGCCTTAGTAGCCAATTAGTTATGCTCTTTCGTGTGTCTGTGACAAACGCGTGCAAACATTTTGGACCTGAATTTGTTATTTACTAATTTTGTAAATGTATTTTCCATGTATACTTTATGATGTAATTTTTCGATTTGATCAAGAACGTAAACCAATGCCACTGCTGTTTGTTTATAGTAGCCAGTTAGTTCAATGCTATTTTGTGTGTATAAGACAAATGTGTATAAAGTTCAAAAAATTATATGTAATCGCAACAGCAAACTTCAGCTGCTGTTATCAGTGTACAGTATGGTTTGTTTATAGGTTTTATGTATTGTTTATCTCCATACTTACAGTGGGTACGGAAAGTATTCAGACCCCCTTAAATTTTTCACTCTTTGTTATATTGCAGCCATTTGCTAAAATCATTTAAGTTCACTTTTTTTCCTCATTATTGTACACACAGCACCCCATATTGACAGAAAAACACAGAATTGTTGACATTTTTGCACATTTATTAAAAAAGAAAAACTGAAATATCACATGGTCATAAGTATTCAGACCCTTTGCTCAGTATTTAGTAGAAGCACCCTTTTGATCTAATACAGCCATGAGTCTTTTTGTGAAAGATGCAACAAGTTTTTCACATCTGGATTTGGGTATCCTCTGCCATTCCTCCTTGCAGATCCTCTCCAGTTCTGTCAGGTTGGATGGTAAACGTTGGTGGACAGCCATTTTCAGGTCTCTCCAGAGATGCTCAATTGGGTTTAAGTCAGGGCTCTGGCTGGGCCATTCAAGGACAGTCACGGAGTTGTTGTGAAGCCACTCCTTCGTTATTTTAGTGGTGTGCTTAGGGTCATTGTCTTGTTTGAAGGTGAACCTTCGGCACAGACTGAGGTCCAGAGCACTCTGGAGAAGGTTTTCGTCCAGGATATCCCTGTACTTGGCCGCATTCATCTTTCCCTCGATTGCAACCAGTCGTCCTGTCCCTGCAGCTGAAAAACACCCCCACAGCATGATGCTGCCACCTCCATGCTTCATTGTTGAGACTGTATTGGACAGGTGATGAGCAGTGCCTGGTTTTCTCCACACATACCGCTTAGAATTAAGGCCAAAAAGTTCTATCTTGGTCTCATCAGACCAGAGAATCTTATTTATCACCATCTTGGAGTCCTTCAGGTGTTTTTTTAGCAAACTCCATGCAGGCTTTCATGTGTCTTGCACTGAGGAGAGGCTTCCGTCGGGCCACTCTGCCATAAAGCCCTGACTGGTGGATGGCTGCAGTGATGGTTGACTTACTACAACTTTCTCCCATCTCCCGACTGCATCTCTGGAGCTCAGCCACAGTGATCTTTGGGTTCTTCTTTACCTCTCTCACCAAGGCTCTTCTCCCCCGATAGCTCAGTTTGGCCGGACGGCCAGCTCTAGGAAGGGTTCTGGTCGTCCCAAACGTCTTCCATTTAAGGATTATGGAGGCCACTGTGCTCTTTGGAACCTTAAGTGCAGCAGAATTTTTTTTGTAACCTTGGCCAGATCTGTGCCTTGCCACTAGTGATGTGACATTTGAACCGAGGCATCGGAGCTTGTGTCGAGAAAAAATGGGCGTGCCACATGAAGCCGCGATTCGAGGCTTGTGTTGTTAACGTGAAAATCACGTGACTGATGACAAACGAGGCCTCGGTTTGTGTGGATACGTCATCGGTTCGGTCTGAGTGTCGCTTCTGGATAAAGGGGGTTCGAAACTCGCGCCACCTTGTGGGTGTTGCAGGAGTAGTAAGCACTTGTAGCGTGTCAGAGAGTCAGAGTTAGAGAACTCTCATTGTCGTTATTGTGTCATATATGTGTTAGGGCTGTATATTATTACATTATATCAGGTTAGAATAGTTATTAATAATAATGAATAATTGTTATTATTAATTATAGTAGCTATATTATAGTCTTGTTATATTAATTAGATAAGATTATTTGGATTGCTTTGAATTTTTGGTAGCTTAGATTTTTGGATCTGGACTGGACTGCTTTTTAATTTGGATTGCCCTTTTGGATTTGTTTGCTTTTTATGACATCTTCCTTTTTCATGGTAATGGAGCCAGCAAGAAAGAGGAAATCCTCCCCTGTCTGGGCTCAACAGAAGCATCAATATCTTCATTTATACCCGCTGGCACTGACATTTTATGTTCCCCTGCATCCTCTGTTCCTTGTGAAAGGATATTTTTCCAAGGCTGGTGAGGTTTTGTCCAAGAAGAGGAATTGTCTAAACCCCAACACACTTCAAAAAATTCATTTTCTCAATAAAAATCTATTGTAATCCTTCCTTCATCCACCCCAAACTGTGGTGTTTACTGCAGTTTACTTTATTACACTCCCTCGAGTCCCTCCACCATAAGCACTGCACTCAACACAGTCACTTTTGTTGTTCATACTGTCCCTATCCAATATTTTTTGGAATAATTAATTAACTGTGTGTGTGACAGTTGTCTCTGTACAAGTAAATGCAGACAGAGAAATATAGGCCTACACGTTTTATTTCATACCCAGGCAATGGACAAATGTCTGCACAGATCTCTTTATTATTGCAAATGAAAGGTTACAGAGACATTAACTCATATTTAGAAGAAGATAAATACATAAAACATTGCGGGAGGGGAGCGGGTCATTGGTTCAGAATGAATTAATTTGCCTGCAATTTCTTTGCACAATAGCTAGGTGTCACTAGTGAGCAATGCTGAATGAAGCTTCGAGTAATGAACCTTTGGTTGAAGCAATGGGCTGCGAGGTCTCAGTGGTTCAGGAAGCCTCATCTTGCCATCACTACTTGCCACAATTCTGTCTCAGCTCTTCAGGCAGTTCCTTTGACCTCATGATTCTCATTTGCTCTGACATGCACTGTGAGCTGTAAGGTCTTATATAGACAGGTGTGTGGCTTTCCTAATCAAGTCCAATCAGTATAATCAAACACAGCTGGACTCAAATGAAGGTGTAGAACCATCTCAAGGATGATCAGAAGAAATGGACAGCACCTGAGTTAAATATATGAGTGTCACAGCAAAGGGTCTGAATACTTAGGACCATGTGATATTTCAGTTTTTCTTTTTTAATAAATGTGCAAAAATGTCAGCAATTCTGTGTTTTTCTGTCAATATGGGGTGCTGTGTGTACAATAATGAGGGAAAAAAATTAACTTAAATTATTTTAGCAAATGGCTGCAATATAACAAAGAGTGAAAAATCTAAGGGGGTCTGAATACTTTCCTTACCCACTGTATTACTGTTATAGATATAAATTGCCACATGTACACCTAAAGAAAACGATACACCGAGTAAACTAAGTTTTGTGAATAGATTTGTTCATTATATCGATAAAACAATAACTTTAAAAAACGGTATTACTCAGTCATTTATTCATAATTTAGAATTAAATATTTTAAATAGTTAAATAATAACTAATTAAATAGTTATATTAAATATTTAATCAGGAGAAAACCTTATCTCAAAAGCTAACAAGCAGCATTAGCATTTTCAAGTAACAGCTATCAAAATTCTTATATAATAATAGTAAAATAGAATAATAATAATGCAAAAATGTACCATTCAGAAACGTTTTTGTAAGAGCCATGTTTGGGGAGGTTCTGCTTGACTCTCTTCATTGCCGCTTTCTGGGTCTGATTCTGGCTCAAACTGATAGCAGTATTGACACCATTATTTACATGTGACCAGAGCACATACAACTTTCGCCCGTTAAGGTAATGGGCGTGAAGTTTCCGGACAACGTGCGCTGCGCAGTTTAGCCAATTGCAACACACCGGCCCAACTAACCAATCTGAGCCCATTGCCTGTTTCTGAGGAGAAAGTGTCTTACAATAAAGGTGAAATTTATGAAAAAAAAGGCTTTTAAAAAAAAAAAAACCCACAAAGACGTGTTATATTGCACCCCATAAACACAATCATGCAAAGAAAAAAAGCAGTAAACCACCCCTTTAAAGACGCTTATTTTAAATGTCATTTAACACATGACAGGAAAATCGTAGAGTGGCTCATGAAGGGTTTGAGTGAGTATACTACAGAAATGAATACAAAACATCTATTTAAACCTTAGGTTGTTTTTTATTTTAATTATTAAAATTTCACACAGAGTTATTACAGCACTTTTCTGATTCTTGATTTCTTGCAATTGCTGCAGAGCTTCTGTGGTGGAGCAGAGGATGGAAGGCAGGGTGACGCTGGCATTTGTGGGGAAAAAAAGGAAAACCTGAAATAAAAATAAAAAGTAAGATAATTTTGTTACTTGTAATACAGAAATCAAATGACATTGTTTATTATTATATTTTGTGCATTTTTGTTAGCCTGGATGCCAGCCCGAACCCCACCCACAAAATTTTTAGGTCGGGAAGTTCGGTCTGGACTCGATCCGTTGAGGAGCTATTATGCCCGAACAAAAAATAGTTCGGACCAATCAAATTGTCAGGGCGGGCTTTATACGATGATGGACAGATGAGCAACGGTAACGTAACCATCCACGTCACCAAAGAGCGCTTGGGTTGAATTCGTTTACAACAAAGAATGGCTGCCGCTGGAGAATTTATGTGTAGATTCAGCCATCGTGTCTGTTATAGAAGATGTAGACAGATGTAGACATTTGTCGATCGGAAAGATGTTTTTGCCGTCCTTCCTACGGGATTCGGTCTATCCAATTGGCATTGCAGAGGCATTTTTTTTCCTGGCTCGGATGAAACACGCCCCATAATCACAGCCCAATGGAGCAGTATCAGACTCACATTCTGACTAGAATCTGAGTATGACGACGTCAGGCTACATTTTTGTAGAATTCTGAAATGTCTGCAGACTGGTATATCATCATCACTGAGGATGATGAGCCCAGAGATGAATTATGAAAATGGTGCCAGACCCTCCATCACTCCACCCTTATTGCCTCAGATTGTGAAGCACAGCGCAACAAGCAACAACCTCAGGCACAAAGGCATGGCTCACCTCTGGCCATGAAGAAAATAGAGCACCAGCTTGTTTTCAGCTTGTCAAAGGCTCGCTCTACTATGCTTCTCTCACGCGAGTGTTTGCTGTTGAGACGAGTCTCACAGGTTCTGTACAGGCTTTCTGTATGAGGTGATGAGGGAGACGGTGCACTCAGGCAAAGATAGCCTCCATGTCCCTTTCCCATTCGTGATCAGATCCCAGTCTGACTGCAGCCATGAGGGACATGATGGACAGCAGAGACAGGTGAAGGATCAGTGGGAACGGTGGTCAGCTGATTCATCAGAATAAAGCTGAAGAATGAGAACCGCTGTGTTGGGATGGCAGTAGGATGTGGGGTCACCGCCTGTAAATATGTGATTGTTAGAACAATAAGTATGAATAAAGCTTTGTTTCATGTGTTGTTGACTTGTGTATATATATTTATTTATTTATTGTGATGGTTACTTTTTTAATCTTTTACTAATTAGGGGCACCTATTGTTCTTCTTCTTCTTCTTCTTCTTCTTTCTTCTTCTTCTTCTTCTTCTTCTTCTTCTTCTTCTTCTTCTTCTTCTTCTTCTTCTTCTTCTTCTTCTTCTTCTTCTTCTTCTTCTTCTTCTCTTCTTCTTCTTCTTCTTCTTCTTCTTCTTCTTCTTCTTCTTCTTCTTCTTCTTCTTCTTCTTCTTCTTCTTCTTCTTCTTCTTCTTCTTCTTCTTCTTCTTCTTCTTCTTCTTCTTCTTCTTCTTCTTCTTCTTCTTCTTCTTCTTCAGCCCATAGAACCGTTTGCGGGAAAGTTGTTTTGGTTTGACATTCTGATAGAGGACAGTCCCAACATTAAATACACCAATTTTGGTGTCTCGAACTCATTGCCTCTAGCGCCGCCACCTGTCCAAAATTTCACTTTTATTATGCTAATAACTTTTGAACCGTAAGGCCTATCAACAAAATTGACGATTCGAATGCACATTGTAACGTCATTTTCCGTCATAAAAATATGGCCGCCATTTTGAATTGTTCAAAAAAACTACTTTTTCGAACTGGTCCTAGACAGTTTGTCCGATTTTCACCAAAATAACACCAGATCATCTTCAGGCAGTGGGGACAAAAAGTTATGGAATTCAAGTTGATTCGTCAAACCATTTTCGATAAACGCACGAACACATTTTATGTAGCGCTTGCGAAAACAGACGTAAGGCTGTATCTCCGCAACGCTTTATCGTATTAAGACCAAACTTGGTACATGTCATCACAAGCATGACCTGAGGCTACATGCTGCGTTTCTGCGCACCGCCAACTACTGGTCCGGAGATACAGAAAATGGCTATTTTTGCTTATAACTTCTGAACGGTTTGTCCAAAAATCATAAAAATGGTTGGTCTCGTTAGATTCAGGGCGTCATGTCAAGTCGATTGATATCCAATTTTCCCAGATTGGCCATTTTGGCTGTCGGCCTTTTTGAATTATGTGCTAAAATGCTGTTTTCTGAACGCATGAACAAATTGTTACGAAACTCAGTATGGGTCATCAGTACGATGCCCTGAAGGAGCCTGAGAAGTTTTGAAACAGCGCCACCTAGTGGTAAAATTTATTTTTCAAATGCTAATAACTCTGGGTGTGGTTGACTTATTTTCACGGGAGTCATCTCCTTAGGTTCCTGAATCCTTGCCTAGTACACAGATACCAAATATGCTAGGTTTCGTCTTACAGTTTGTGTAGCATTGTGATTTAGCGCTTAAAAAACATTTGCCGATATCTTCGAAACCGTTAGTCCGATCGAGACAAAACCACCGTCAGAAGTTTGGAAACATAGGTCGCTGGCTAAATGCCAATGCCCAAATGCCAAAATATTGATAGTAAGGGGTAGTAATATTCAATCAAAATCACGTGTCAGTCAACTTCTCCTAGACCATTCGTCTGATTTTCACCAAATCGAATCATATTATCTCCAGACCATGCCGACTAAAAGTTATGGATTTCGTGACGATAGACAAAACCGTTTTTGTATACCGCAGCAGCAAAGTTGAGGCATGCTGCCAAAATGACTATTAAGTCTTTATCTCTGCAATGCCTTCACATTTTGACACCAAACTTTGTATGTGTCATTGTCACCTCACTCTGACCACATAAAATCGATTTCATAACTGCGCCACCTATTTGTCGGAAGTGATAAACCATTAAATCATCTTAAAAGTTACTGTATGATTTTTCAGCCATTTTGCCAAAATTCTCTTAAAATGTCTTTAATTGCTCCTTGCTGCAGTTGGTCTGCCACTCCCACACATGATGGCATCTGTTTCCGCTTCTGGCGCTTGGCCCGGTAATGGCTGCTTGCAGTTATATTTTATTCTTGTTTCTTATTGTTGTCAGTAAATACAATATAATTGAATTCATTAAATAATGTATTAATTCATTGCTTGACTGAAAATTAAGATGTGTTCACTGCAATTATCTACTGTAGTCATGCACAGCTATGTCATACAACAAAACAAATTACATTTAGCTTGTTTTACTAAAATATATAATTTCCAGTAAAAAAAAAAAAAGTAATATTAAGTATTGGTCAGCATTTATTATTATTGTGCATAAGTGTTGGGGTGGGCTAGCAATGCAATTCATTTTGGGGTAATCTTAATTTTTAAGGAGTGATGCTTACATTTTCCCAGAATAAAATCAACAGTTTTCCCCAAAGGCGAGATCTTCGCACAGCTGCCCGTCTCCTTTGTAAGACACTACAAATGATGAGGAAAACCATTTTACGTAGGGCTGTCAAGTTACGGAGTCCACCTGTCGCTCATATCATTTTGTTATCACAGAATTTATAGTTACTTAAAGATCAGGGAAAGATACCATGGTTGTATCTTTCAACAATGAACAATCATAATGACAAAAAAAACAAAAAAAACATGAGTTTTTGTACATAATATAAGAATACACGGGGGAAAAGCACAATGACAAGGTTAAATATCTTTGAATAATTCATCATAATACATAAAGAAAAAGTATGTTTGCTATTTATAAGCCTGAGGGATAAACCGCGAGTTATCTTCAACAAGAAAAAGAGGAAAACAATGGAGATTTAAGCGACTTTTGCTTGTGGGTGAACATTTTTGCATATAAAATTAAGAAATTTAACAACATATTCAAGAGATGATGATTTGGGGGTTTCTTAATAAAAAATAATGTATTTAAGGATAAAACGGTGGGTCACATTAGTGGGTTAAAAATATAAGAATTTAAATTTATTTTAATTTTAAATTTACAATTTAAATCGATATTGGTTATACTATAATCACAAAATAAATGGGTAGCTGCTCCTTCAACAAGACCGCTAATGGGCAAGTTTCGTCAATATCAAGATATTTACAGATAGATGAATTAAACCGGTCGCTCTTATCTTTTAAGTTGTTGCGCTTGTGATAACATCGTAGGTCACATGATAACATCAAGATGGCGGATGTTGTACGGCTCACATTCATACTTAACGAGATCAGGCTATAAAGTACCTACTCTTTTAGCGCTCGTTAAGTAAGCACTTATTGAAATGAAGTACCTACTCAGTGAGTATGCTGTTTCGGACGCAGCCCATAAGTCTGAATGTACATCCATGACATGCAAAGTCCTTCAGGGCTCAATTATTGCGCCACTCCTATTCAACCTATATATGCTCCCACTTATCCAAATACTGAGAAAGAACCAAATTGCTTACCACAGCTATGCAGACGACACACAGATCTACAGTACTTAGCCCTATCGCCTAACGACTCCCTGTGCCAATGCATTGATGAAATAAACAGTTGGATGTGCCAAAGCTTAATTCAGTTAAACAAAGACAAAACTGAAGTCATTGCATTTGGAAACAAAGATGAAGTTCTCAAGGTGAACGCATACCTTCAGTCTAGGGGTCAAACAACTAAAAATCAAGTCAGGAATCTCGGTGTGACTCTAGAGTCAGACCTTAGTTTCAGTAGTCATGTCAAAGCAATAACTAAATCAGCATACTATCACCTGAAAAATATTGCAAGAATTAGATGCTTTGTTTCCAGTCAAGACTTAGAGAAACTTGTGCATGCTTTCATCACCAGCAGGGTAGATTATTGTAATGGACTCCTCACTGGCCTTCCCAAAAAGACCATAAGACAGTTGCAGCTCATACAGAACGCTGCCGCCAGGATTCTGAGCAGAACCAAAAAATATGAACACATCACATTGGTCCTCTGGTCTTTATACTGGCTCCCAGTTACATTTAGGATTGATTTTAAAATATTATTACTGGTATATAAATCACTCAATGGCCTAGGACCTCAATACATTGTGCCAGGAGCCATATCACCCTGTAGCCCAAGAATGGTTGCCCACTGAAGCTAAGCAGGCCTGAGCCTGGTTAGTAGCTGGATGGGAGACCTCCTGAGAAAACCAGGTTGCTGCTGGAAGAGGTGTTAGTGAGGCCAGCAGGGGGCGCTCACCCTGTGGTCTGTGTGGGTCCTAACACCCCAGTATAGTGACGGGGACACTATACTGTCAAAGAGCACCGTCCTTCGGATGAGACGTTAAACCGAGGTCCTGACTCTCTGTGGTCATTAAAAATCCCAGGATGTCATTCGAAAACGAGTAGGGGTGTAACCCCGGCATCCTGGCCAAATTTGCCCCTTGGCCTCTGTCCATTATGGCCTCCTAATCATCCCCATATTGACTGATCGGCTTCATCACTGTCTCTTCTCCACCAGTAAGCTGGTGTGTGGTGGGTGTTCTGGCGCAGTATGGCTGCCGTCACATCATCAGGCGGATGCTGCACATTGGTGGTGGTTGATGAGATTCCCGCTTCCATGTAAAGCGCTTTGAGTACCCAGAAAAGCACTATATAAATGTAACAAATTATTTATTATTAATTATTATTATTACATTGCAGATATGCTCACTGAATATAAAACCAACAGATCACTCAGATCATTAGATCACATCAGCTAGAAATAGCAAGGGTTCACTCTAAGCATGGCGAGTCTGCTTTTAGCTATTATGCCAGCCGTAGCTGGAACCAGCTTCCAGAAGAGATCAGATGTGCTCCTACAGTAGTCACATTCAAATTCAGACTCAAAACACTTCTGTTTAGCTGTGCATTTACTGAATGAGCACTGTGCTACTATTTGTCCGACAGTTTGCACTGTATTGTATTTCCTTTTTATTCTAAACTGTTTTAATAATTTAAATTTATTTTGATTATTTTAATCCCTTTTATGTAAAGCACTTTGACTTACCATTGTGTATGAAATGTGCTTTCAAGTACATACTGTTTATCTACTAGTGTATTCTAAATTGTAACTGTCATGTTTAGTCTCATCTGACAGCTTATAAACTGAACTGAAATGTGATGAATTTAATAAAGTATATCCTAATGTAGAATCTAAACATGCATTGAGGAGAATGTCAATGTACTGTAATGTAATGATCACCAAACATTTGCCTTGTACTCCGCTATAAGAGCATTGAATTTACAGAATGCCTAACGTATTAACTGAAAATGTTTTTTTTGCAATTTTTTTGCAATATTTCTATTTATGTGTACAAAATGATGTGTGGTACAGTATGTGCATGTTATGCGTGTTGAATGTTGCACCTGGTACAGTCTGTGAAAACAAATGTCTTTATTCTTTATTGTCCTGTTGTTCCATTCTATTGAACTGTATATTTAAACATTTAACTTATTAAACAACCTTGCCTGTTTAATGCTTTGAGAATCTTTTCTTTTACACTGATAATGTTGAAAGCAAAAGTGATTGTAACTTTCGTTATCTAAGCGTTCAAGTTAAATCATGTTTTCCTATCAGAAAGACTTTTACCTTTAAAAGAATAAAGGTAATTTATTTTCTGTTTAGGGGTAAATGAAGTTCGAAATACGCCAGCAGTGATACTGTAATCGAACATCTGATGCCGCTCAGCACGCTTTTCTCTCAATAACAAAATAAACACAACAAAATTGAGAAAACATCAAGCATTTTTAATCAAGCATAAGAAAACAACATTTATTTGAGTTTCTGGACGCTGTGCTATTTGTGAAACACTACAGTGCTAATACAGAGCAA
Organism: Gila robusta; assembly: GCA_030770095.1. Taxonomy (NCBI): domain Eukaryota; kingdom Metazoa; phylum Chordata; class Actinopteri; order Cypriniformes; family Leuciscidae; genus Gila; species Gila robusta. Next base: position 156,565 of record JAVALU010001586.1, on the reverse strand, counting down.
CAAAATATCAGACATCACAATAACAACTTATAAAAAAGAAACAATGTCATAGAAATATCAAAAGCAAAACAGAGATTCTGGCAGAAACCAAAGGCTGTGAGTCAGGGCCCGTATGAGCTCTAACATTAGATGCAGTATTTGATCATCAATTTTAAGCGATATTTTCGTACACAACCTCTTTATTTGATTTCTGCAAGGAAACAAAAACACAATCAGGAACCTGCTGATGCAAAGTGAATATGAATTGCAGACCTATTAAAGTGTCTATAAAATCATTTATTGGCTAATAATGGCAAGGATATAGAGCAGGGGTGCAAAACCCAATTCCTGGTGGGCCACAGCCTTGCAGAGTTTAGTTCCAGCTCTGCTCCAACACACACATACGCTGTGTCCAAATCAGGCCCGACTCCACAGGGGGGCGAGGGTAGGCATGACCCACCCAATTTCGCTTGTTATTTAGATTCCGCTTGTTATTTAGAAAGCAGTATTGTAAAGTGTATTGTATTGTATTATAGTACTGTATAGTATTGTAAAGCAGTATTTTTTCCAGAAGACTCAAAAGAAACTCAATTTGGTAACCGCACGCTGTTTTCAGTGCACATACAATTCAGCCCATCCGAGTAAAAGGATGAATACACACAAATTACTGCCTATTTTGGCTTGTATCCAAGTAAATAATCTTTAAAATAAACTGGTGTAAAATAAAAAGTCTTAATGAATGTAAACAGTCGGGAGAATATCTGAAATGTGTCAGATCAGTGCATTTTTCCTTAAAGTGACAAAAAGTGAGAAAAAAAATAAAAATAATGTTAAAACACCAGGAATGTCACTTGGCTCCCCTCAAAGCTGGAGCCGGGCTTGGTCCATTTCTGTATATAATAAACGTCAATCTGTATTTTCTATCAGACGTTCTGAACCTGACGCTGTAACTGCATCAGACAGATAAATGTTTGCAGACCCATACTTTGTGGTTTTGATATTGTACCAACCTAATTGATAATATGCAAACATTTTTCAAAAATGTGCATCACATATGTTGTGAGATTTTTGTTAAGAGTTTTAAAATGTACGCTACCGCTTTTGAAAATCTTTATTATTCAAACACTGAGTGCTTTAGCGTTTTGATGACAAATGTCATTGAAGTGTCAGAGTATACTCTTAGATAACAAACAGATGACTTAGATAACAAAAATCTTGCACAATCTCATACCAATATAATGTCACGCTCACACGCTAATCTAATCTGATTATAATCAGCGTGTGAGCGTGAGGCACAATGGCACACAATGAAATAAGACATAGTGTAGTAGTCTGGTCTATTTAAATAACAAGAAGATCCTTTTTATTTGGTTCTCGTTGTGAAATATAACTCAACACTTCAACATCACATCGATTAAATTCAAATTGTACAAAATCAAAACTTAAGCCGACTTAAGTGACTTTCAGATGATGAAATCGATGACACCAACATCAAGTAGTCAGACAGTTCATTTGTAATGGACATTGTGTTTTCGGACTGCTTATTTGTGTAAATGTATAGGTTTGCAAAATAGAAATATTGTATAGTGTTTACCTTGAGTTGCAAACAATACATACATGAGCCTCCCTTACTGGAGGAAATAATGACCAAGACTGATCACCCACAGACACACGTCTGTTCACTGGTAACAGCAACACAGTCATAAATTATCTTAGTCAAGTCAAGTCACCTTTATTTATATAGCGCTTTTTACAATACAGATTGTTTCAAAGCAGTTTTACAGAGGTAACTGGAAAAATAATGTTGTAATAATATTGTCAAATATAAAATTAAATGTCCCTAAAATCTTACAGTTTTTCATGTTCTTGGATCACACAGTGCTGAATCAGTTCTCTCTTCCTCCTGGGTCCGCACTTTATAAATATCACAGATGTAGTAAAACTACAACGTGTTCAATCTTATATCAAAATTTGTGCTTTGAAAAAGATAAATAGTTTGACATGCATTCATTTCTTGCTCTTCTAACCTGTTTTTCTACCTTTCTTGCAGATGCAGAAAGTCACGAGTGCAGTAACAATCACCAGAGCAGCCGAGATCAACACTATCAGAGACACTGAGACTGGAGGAACTGAAGGAGAGGAAAAGAGAGACAGTCATTGTGAGTAAATGTGACTGTCTGAGCTACACCAAAAAACAGATCTGAGCAAATAATATACCCACAAAAGTAGGCCTACCTGCACATGTGTGACAGAGTGTGTTGATGTCCAGATGTGTGGTCTGGTTGCTGATGGTATTGTTCAGCACACAGCTGTAGGTGTTTTTATCCTGATATTCCACCTCCAGAGGTAGAGAGAGACTGATGCTGAGATCACACACACTGATGCTGGACAATACACTCATTCCTTTGTACCAGGAGAGAGTCACATGACCCACATTCAACACTGATGAACACACCAATGAACAATTTGAAGATGATGATGAATAGTCTTTGCTGATGACTGGAACAGGCAGACGAGCTGAAAAATATAAGAGAATAAAGAGAAATTTGGAAAAATATAAACAACAATCTTATTTTTGGTGTAGTGTGTTGAAGGTTGTGTTTTTGTCGTTTAAAAAATATAGAATGATTAAGGCGAGACATGGCAGGCAAAAACATCGGGTTTTTTTTCACTGGTCAATTTTGAGATTTTGGGCTATTTGTCTTCAATAACATGTCTTCTTTCAGACTTGTGCTGAAAAAAAAGTCATTGTCTTTATTTTACAACACTTTGTCTGTTTGCGTGTGTAGATTTCACATACATTAATCAAAAGTTGGCGTTCTAAATCCTCCCGCCGCTCCGCGATCGCTGTCTGCTGCACCCTGTCATCACACACACCATTAGAAAGCTCTCTCTCCTTTGCAATACTATCGGATCCAAATATGGTCATTTCCTGTTTATCAGCAACCAGTCATGAAAGTAAAACGGGTGATTTAACTCGAAATGCGCAATCTCATTGGCTGATGCCAATTTCTGACAACGTGATTTGTTCAGAATCGTCACGTGACGCGATCTGACATTACGTACATGCATCACATAATGCTATACTTTACACACTACAAATACAAAACAGTTACATTACACAACAAATTCAGTTTTTGTATAATATAATTACTATCTAATACTAAACAAATCTGTAATTGTGGGATCCTAAAGTGGTTGTGTGTCCCTCAGGCAGAGACATATTCACCTGTGTGATGGACTGTTGATGTGTAGTTTTGGATGTTATGATCAGTGATGGATGAAGCAATGATGAGTTTTGGATGTTAAACAGTGTGATACATGGATTTTACTTGGACCTAAAGCATATTTTGTCAGTAATTCATGGCTTTCAATTGAAATTTGTGGAATTTTGCCATAAAAATCTTTAAAAACTGTTTTCTCAAAATGAGTTTTTTTCTCACACTCCTAGTGACGATTTTCCACTTCTGTAGCACCTACACACACCAAACTTTACAGTCCTATTCCTAACTATATTGTGAAGGTTTGTTCAGAGGGATTTGTTGATATATCATTCTTGGCCTGATTTATATGACATTTTATGCCTAAAAATAGGGTGGAAATCGACTCGGTTACTAACATAACCTCGGTTCCCTGAGAGGAGGGAACGAGTATTGCGTAAGTAGCTTACGCTATGGGAAAACTCCTTTTCTCGAGAATATTGAAGTCTTTATGTAAAACGCATTGCAGCTGCACAGCTGACAGCAATGAACGAAGGAGCTCGGTCATTGGCTGTGCTGCGGCAACTTGCTCAAACCAATGACGGGGCGACTCTGAGTGCGCGACCAATGAGCGCGCTTCGCGCCCGCGCGCGTCAGAGCCCGCCAAGATGGGCGTGGCCAAGAGCTATATACTGGGCGCCCCGTCATGAGAGTTCTTTAGGTTAAAACGACTGAAGCGAACTAACCAAGCACAAGCACGGCAGCTTACGCAATACTCGTTCCCTCCTCTCAGGGAACCGAGGTTACGTTAGTAACCGAGTCGTTCCCTTTCGAGAGGTCTCTCCTATTGCGTAAGTAGCTTACGCTATGGGAACACCATGCAAAACGCCGTGCGTGCTGAACTTCGCCTTATGATAGCCAGAGGCAGGTGCCTGAGCTGAAAAGCAAAGTTATCATCCAACTAGCCGGCAGAGGCGAGCTTTATATGTGGGAAAAAATATGGAGCGGCTAGAAGGCGCTCAGTGTGACACAAGCACATACATAATCTAGATACGAACTCGTAGTTCAACTAGCATCATGCTGATAGTACATTGGAATGCAATGTCGGGACCTGTAGGTTGTAGAACCTGATAAATGTGGACGGTGAGGCCCAGCCTGCCGCCGCACAAATATCCTCGATCGGTATCCCGCTCGACCATGCCCAGGAAGAAGCCACACTCCTGGTGGAGTGTGCTTTGACTCCCCAGGGGGATTGGAGTCCCTTAGCTTCATAAGCCAGAGCTATAGCTTCAACTATCCAGTGAGAGATTCTCTGCTTTGAAACGGCGGAACCTTTCGTACGGCCGCCAAAGCATACAAACAGTTGTTCTGTCTGTCTGAATAGGGCAGAACGCTCCAAATACACTCTGAGAGCCCTAACGGGGCAGAGTAGATTAGCGTCGTGTTCGTCTACTGGAGACGATAGCGCAGTTAGGGAGATAACCTGTGCTCTGAAGGGAGTGATGAGCACTTTAGGAATATACCCATGTTTCGGTCTAAGGACGACCCTGCAGTCGTTAGGTCCGAATTCTAGGCTGGCAGCGCTTGTCGAAAGCGCGTGCAGGTCGCCCACTCTCTTGACCGAGGCGAGTGCCAGCAAGAGCGCAGTCTTGAGTGAGAGCTGTTTAAGGTGCACGGTTCGGAGTGGTTCGAACGGGGGCCCTTTAAGAGCGTCTAGGACAGTAGCTAGGTCCCAGAAAGGCACTGAGGGGGGGCGTGAAGGGTTCATCCTCCTAGCGCCCCTTAGGAAACGAATAATTAGGTCGTTTCTTCCCAATGGACGTTCCATTACAGGGTCGTGTGACGCTGTGATGGCCGCCACATATACTTTGAGTGTGGAGGGGGTGCGGCCCGCCTCCAGAAGCTCTTGTAGAAAAGCGAGTACGTTCGTAATCTCGCATGTTTCAGGGTTCAGGCCCTTGGCATTACACCAGTCACTGAACACTTTCCATTTCTGGGCATATAAGCGTCTCGTGGAGGGCGCCCGCGCCTCAGCGATGGTATTTAGTGCTCCGCTCGTGAGGTTCCTGGGAACCCGTTGAGGGACCATGCATGAAGGGCCCACAGATCGGGGCGGGGATGAAATATCATCCCGCTGGCCTGACTGAGGAGGTCTGGCCTCAGTGGAATCGGCCGTGGTGTAGATTGCATTTGCATCAGATCTGGAAACCATGTTTGGTTCTTCCAGAGTGGGGCTATCAGCAGCACTGCGTTTTTCTCCTCTCTGACCCGACTGATGACCTGTGGCAGCATCGCGATCGGGGGAAAGGCATATAAGGGGCGGCTCGGCCAGCTCTGGGCGAGCGCGTCCGTGCTTTTCGTGAAGAAAAGAGAGCAGTGCGCGTTCTCCTTGGAGGCGAAGAGGTCGATCTCCGCTTTGCCAAAGGTTTTCCATAACCACTGAATCGTCAGCGGGTTGAGAGCCCATTCTCCTGGGAGAATCTTGTCTCTGGATAGCATGTCTGCCCCCTGGTTCAGGGCGCCTGGCACATGCGCTGCTCTCAGCGAGCGCAAGTTGTGCTGGGACCATAAAATGAGTCTCCTGGCCATTGAATGCATGGAGCTCGACCTGAGTCCACCCTGGCGATTTATGTACGATACTACCGTCATGTTGTCCGTTCGGACCAGGAAGTGTTCGTTTTTTAGATGTGGGAGCAGTTCTCTGAGAGCCAAAGCGACCGCTTTCATTTCCAGACAGTTTATGTGTAGGCGCTTCTCCGGGTTTGACCAAAAGCCGGAGACAGGCCTGCCCTCGTAAAGGGCCCCCCAACCTATTTTGGAGGCATCTGTCGTTATCATCTTTCTCCTTGTGTTCACACCCAGACTCACGCCTGACTGGTACCAGTCGGCGGCTCTCCAGTGCGTCAGGGCTTTTATACAGCCGTGGTTCGCTCTGATTAAAAAGTGGCCCGAACGCCACGCGTGAGTCGGGACGCGGCTCTTGAGCCAGCGTTGGAGAGGGCGCATATGCAACAATCCTAGCTGGAGTACGGCCGATGCTGAGGCCATGAGACCGAGCATCCTCTGAAACCGCTTGACGGGGGCGCGCGCGCCCGCTCTGAATGATGTTGCAAGGCGACGGATGGTGAGCGCGCGCTCTGATGAGAGACGCGCTGTCATTTGCATCGAGTCCAGAACTATTCCCAGGAAAGAAATCCTCTGGCTGGGAGATAGTATGCTCTTTGCAAAATTGATTCTTAGACCCAGGCATTCTAAATGGCTGATAATCCAAGATCTGTGTGTTATTAACTGACTTTCTGATTGAGCTAGAACCAGCCAATCGTCAAGATGATTCAGTATTCGCACTCCCCTTCGCCTTAGGGGGGAAAGTGCTGCATCCATACACTTCGTGAATGTACGGGGAGCCAGGGACAGGCCGAACGGAAGTACTGTGTACTGGTATGACTGTCCCTCGAAAGCGAATCTCAGAAACGGCCTGTGATGAGGCGCTATTGGAATGTGAAAGTAAGCATCTTTCAGATCCACTGAGAGAAACCAATCTCCTGGGCGTACTTGCGCGAGGATATGCTTGGTTGTTAACATTCTGAACGAGCGAATCATTAGTGCTTTGTTCAGGTGTCTGAGATCTAGGATGGGGCGGAGACCGCCATCCTTTTTCGGGATGAGAAAATAGCGGCTGTAAAAACCTGCCTCGCTCAGAGAGGGGGGAACAGTTTCCACAGCGCCCTTTTCTATTAGTTTGCGCACCTCGGTGCGCAGAACATGTGAACACTCCTTTCTCACTTTCGTCTCGACCACAGTCGTAAAACGTGGTGGTCTGCGAGCGAACTGGAGCGAGTATCCGTGCTTTACTATATTCAATACCCATTTCGGCATATCTGGAATGTTTTCCCATGCCGCTGCGTGTACAGATATGGGCTGAATACAGGCTAGGGGCGGGCCGCTGTGACGTAGGGACCCGGCCAGCGAATCGCCTGAGCTCATAGCTCTCAGAGGCGCAGGCGCGCGCTGAGCAGCTGAGTGAATGGACGCGTGTGTGATTACAACAGCGCGCGCTGTGTCTGTAAAACTCGCAGCCTGAGCTGGGGTTGTGTTTGACACTGTAAGGACAGTGTTTATAAGTGGGGGTGCATAAACAGTGGTAGGCACACGCGTCACTTTTATAATGTTTCCCGCTTTTACTGGGGATGAATTTATAACTGTGTGAACAGTGCTTGTGTGTAGTGGTGCGTACATGACCGTAGGCACGTGATCTACATTCATGGGGAGCGCAGCCTGAGCTGGGAATGAATTTGGCACTGTTTTGACAGTATCTGGGAATGCACACTTTGTGGACATGTGAACCCTTAGTGACGCAGGCAGAAAAAGACTCTTTTTGTGTTTTCTGTGCGTCGCCGTAAAAACGGCGTTTGTTTGCAGGTGAGCGAGCTCTGTGACTGGCCCATTGACTGCTGTATGGACATATCCAGCCGCCTGTAAGGGGACTGGGTAATGTTTGAGCTTTTGCAGAGAGAGTGGTCCGGCTTTTGCGAGACACGCACTCTCTCTTCTCATTCCTGTGGCTAGGACGGCTTTCGAGGCTCAGGGTTCAGCCCAATCTTGGGCCGAGGACCCCGTCGCTCAGAAGGCGGCTTGCGGTTGTGAGAGCGCGAGCGGCGTCGAGCGTCAGCCTGAGGCGTGGGCTGAGATGCGGTGGGAGCTGTTCTAGCCCGCTGTGGCGGTTTCTGTCTGCTCTGTGACGAGCTGGAGCGCTTAGGCAGGAAATGACGCATAGCTTGTGAAGCGTTCTGGGCCTCAGTGAAGCGTTCGGCGAAACCCTTAACCGCCGGTCCAAACAGCCCGCTGGTGGAGATAGGCGCGTCGAGAAATGGCGCCTTATCCGCGTCCTTCATCTCAGTCAGAGTTAACCACAGATGGCGGTCGAGAACAGTCAAATTAGCCATAGCACTGCCAATAGACTGGGCGGTGGCCTTCGTGGCTCGCAGAGCTATATCAGTTGCGTTGCGTAGGTCCTTAAAGGCTTCGGGTTCGGGGCCAGACTCGTCCATAGAGTGGAGAAGCTTGGCTTGGAACACTTGAAGTACCGCCATTGAGTGAAGCGCTGATGCAGCTTGGCCGGCGGCGGTGTAGGCGCGACCGGCGAGAGCAGAAGTAGTGCGGCAGGGCTTCGAGGGGTGGGAAGCTTTGGCTTGGTGGAGGGCGGGCAGAGATGATTGGCCACGGCCTCCTCGAGGGGCGGCGTTCCCTCGTAGCCTCTTTCCTTCGCGCCGTCCACAGAGGAGAGCGAAGAAGAAAAAGAAGGCTTTAGGCGCGCAGAGTGGGGGGCTTTCCACGATTTGGTGAGTTCGTCGTGAACTTCCGGTAAGAAGGGAGAAGGCCTTTGCCGAGGGGCCTGCTGGCGCCCCTGCAGAAACCACTCATCCAGTCGGCTCCGGGTTGGTTCTTCGGGAGAAGACCAATCGAGCCCGAGGTCTTCCACGGCCTTAGAGAGGACACGGATAATCTCGGTATCCATGGTGGAGCCCCCGCTCGCGCTAGCTAGCGTCGACGGGGCGGGGTCGAGAGTGGAGCCCGGCCAGTCGTCTGATGCAGCGTCGATGGACAAGCTGTCATCCATTCCCCCGTCGTCCTCGGACGCGCCGAAAGTCACAAGGCCCACCGCTCTGCTAGAGGGGTGTGGGTCCGGCTGGGTGAACTGAACCGGCGGCGGGGAAGGCAAGAGCGGCGGTGAAGCACGTGGAGACTGGCTCGGCGTGATGTCACTGAGCTCAGGTTCAGGAAGCCTCTGTGAGCGGCGCTTTTTCTTAGTGCGCGGCTCGAACTGAGGGGTGGCGGCGATGGGCTCGCTCACGGCGAAAGCGGCGAGGCGAGCCCGTAGTGTGGAGAGACCCAGGTCGTCACATTCCGGGCATCCGCCCTTAGTCAAAGCAGCTTCTGCGTGGCCCCGGCCCAGGCAGCGAGCGCAGATGATGTGACGATCCCCGTCCGGGAGAAGGTCTCTGCACGACGCGCAGGAAGGCATTTGAAACAACGCCTAGAAAATTGCTCTTTTACAAGTGTCGCGGGGCGAACAGATGTAAAATACTTGCGTGTTGTAGCACGCCGGATGGCTCAGTAGGATGGCGTTCGAAGGCGGCTGAAGGTGCCGACGTCCTCGTAGCAATCCCGCTGGTATGCTTTTCGACGGCGGCGAAGCTTCAATAATCCGGAGGATCCAGCGAAGAAGGTGTTCGCTGAAGGAGATTAAATCTAAAGAACTCTCATGACGGGGCGCCCAGTATATAGCTCTTGGCCACGGCCATCTTGGCGGGCTCTGACGCGCGCGGGCGCGAAGCGCACTCATTGGTCGCGCACTCAGAGTCGCCCCGTCATTGGTTCGAGCAAGTTGCCGCAGCACAGCCAATGACCGAGCTCCTTCGTTCATTGCTGTCAGCTGTGCAGCTGCAATACGTTTTACATAAAGACAATATTCTCGAGAAAAGGAGTTTTCCCATAGCGTAAGCTACTTACGCAATAGGAGAGACCTCTCTCAGGGAACTATTTTTTAAGGCTATTGGCAGTATTTTCTGATTTACAGGGTAACAAAAGGAGATATTCATAATCCCCTCTGTAAATGTATTTTCATTGAATATATCAACAAAATGCAAAAATAATTTTGAACCTTGTTTTTTTCATCTTGAAAAAACTTTAATCAACTGGTAAAGTTTCATGGTGATATCTCTAAGTTAAAATTTTTACCCTATTCACCTGTAGTGTCTCGCCTTAAATGAAAGATCCGAAGTTCAATGTGCAGTATTTGTGGCATAATGTTAATTACAAAAAAAAAAAAAACTATATTCGTCACTACTTTTCTTAACATTTTTTCAACGTGAGGGTGAGTAATTTATGACAGAATTTTCATTTTTAGGGTGAACTAATGAAACAAGAATATGTGGACAGGACAAATGAGCTTTTTACTCACCATAGACAGAAACACTGAATGTTTTTGATGTCAGTTTTGCTCCATTTAACTCTAGTTTATAAACTCCAGTATGTTCAGTTGTGGTGTTTGTGATGGTCAGAGATCCAGTTTGATCGTCCAGCTTCAGTCTGTCTCTGAATCTCCCATCAGGAACATCATATGTGGAGAAAATGTGCTTCTTTTTTTTAATTTTAGCTATGAGTGAATTTTCATCTCCAACTGTCCACAGTATATCTTCATCTTTATGTATTTCAGTAACATCAGTGTTTAGAGTGACAGAATCTCCCTCCATCACTGACACTGACTTCACTTCATCAAAACCAAACACACCTGATGAACAAACAGATTTTACACAGACCTGATGGTTTACAAAGCCTGAAATCATCTGTAGTTTTTAAATGTCAATTAAAAAAACATTTACAACAGCAGCAAAGACACAAAAGAAAATAAAACGGTGAGATACATGAACAGACAGATTTTTCATGGTGTTTTTAAAAGTCATCTGGCATAGAGCGAAATAAATGTATAATGCAAAGTCAGTTACAACATGCAAAGTTCAATTCTTCCAGATATTTTTAACACCTTGTGCATATGTGAACATTTGCACATTTTGATTAATTAATTTTATATTAGTTTTGTTGTTTGTCAATGGTTATCATTTTAGAGATGACTGGGGATATTTAAAAACACAAAAAAATGGTGATTTAAAAAAGATTTGAAAGTGGCTCAATGGAGGATTCGCTTTCTAAGCTTCCACTGGTTGAAATTATATGGTAATGTTCATTATTTTCAATGATTTAACATCTGTGAAGAATGCTACTGTTATTACGTTAAAAATATATATTTAAAACTTACCAATCAGACGGCAGCAGCACAAACAGAACAAAACAAACACGTGAAACATTTTCTTCAGCTGTTCAGTGAAAAGCTTGATCTAGTTACACAATCCTCTGATAACCATCAATATATTAATCTTGCATGCATATGAATCCTCCCACGACAGCGCTTGACCCTCCGAGTTCACACACATTACACACACTGAGAGTGTTATGATTTTATCTATAATATATAAATGCTCTTCTGTCTCTTAAGACTTCAAAAAAATCTTCATTTTAACATTTAACACTGACTTCACTTTTTCAGTTTCCCTATTGTGTTGAATATGTAAAATTAGAGTTGAATATTATATGAATCTTTCTAAATGTCATGCTTATGTGGTGAAGCTGTTTTTAAGATGTTTTTTTTTTTTTTTTTTTTTGCTGAAAGCAATCTGCCCTCTTACATTTCCAGTCTTATCAATGTGAGACTAGCAGCTCAACTGAGTCAAACTGAAACCTGCTGCAATCTGATATAGAAATGTGGTGTTATCTTTTGAGTAGACAAATTTGGCTATTATGGTTTAGTTTGTAGGCCAAGGGTTTCTTCCTGTCCTGCTGTTAATGAACATCACAGTTAATAGCCTCAAAGAACCATTGCATTTTAAGCTACACGTTTATTATTATCAGTTCTTGCTTTCCCTGGCAATCGAACCCATGACCTTGGAATTGAAAGCCACTCTACAGTTTGAGCTACAGGAAAGTCAAATAATGTTTCAAATCAGAGTTACGGGTCAAACTGCACTCTTACCCATCACGCATCTTTGATAAACGTACACATATAGCTAAACAAAACACTAAATAATACATCAGACATAAACATTTTCCTGGCTGGTTTTAAAGCTGAAAGCAGTAAATGAAAAAAAAAAAAATAATAATAATAATAATAATAAAAATCAGTAAATTTGTGGTGTAAGTTGGTCCTCTGTGTTGTCTTTTAATAATGTAGGCCAGTAACTGTGCGTGTAAAGTTCACTCGCCTGATCTCAGGAGGCACGTGATAGGGATGGGAATTGATAAGATTTTATCAATATCAATGCCACTGACGATTCTGCTTCTCGTTCCGATTCTCTAACGATCCGATTCTTTAACGATGCTTTGAGCACTGCTAATGACGAAGTGAGGCTCGAGTGATCATGTATTCCAATGTATAAAAAAGCTTTCCTTCGATTCCTCCTCAGTTTCTTTCGTCAAAGCCCTCGCATCTTACGGAGGTGGAGCTGAGACGCGAGGAAAGGACAAGAGGATGCACAAATAAGAATTGAGAAGTACCCACTATGTGCATGTAGCTATAATGGGGACATTGCATAGACTTCTATTTTTTAATACAGTTAGTTAAAAACACACCATAACCTAACCCTTATATTATGACAAATACTAGTTCAATGGATTGCAGATTTGATTTTATTCTAATGAAAATAATGCAACGTTCCAAACTATTAAGCCAATTGTAGTCTGATTCTTTAAAATGATAAAATGCTGCGAATAAGCAAATTGTACTAATTCAATAAAATTAAACGATGTTTTATAAACAGAACACAACGAAAAGCCTGCCTGCACGGTAGAAACGTCACAGTCACCCCGCCCATCGTACGCTCTTTAAAGAAGTGTCACTTTCACTTTTAACAATATCGTCGCCAATAAAAGCAGTCTTTAGTGAAAATTGGTGAAAATGAAGCTCTTCGTTTGTTTGTTCTCAATGATCTTGTTTTTTCTCGACCGTGGTAAGACTTTGATTTGTTACAATCTCTCTTCCGGGTCAACGATATAAACAACGATTTATGGTCACTTGGTTGTATGAGTAAACAAATGTAGAAATGTATAGAAAAAGGGGCAATATTTGAATCACAACACATTTGTATGTTTTTCTTTTGGCTTACGTTGAACTGTTTCTTAGGTGTGTCTGGTGTTTATGACACCTTGTCAGTGTCAGTGAAGGAGGGATATTCAGTCACTCTATACACTGGAGTTAAAACAAACCAACAAGAAGATATTAAATGGTATTTTAATGACATTCTTGTCGCTCAAATCAGTGGAGATCTCAGTGAGATCTGTACAGATGTTCAGTGTAATGAAGGTAATGAGAGATTCAGAGACAGACTGAAGCTGGATCATCAGACTGGATCTCTGACCATCATGAACACCAGAAACACAGACAGTGGACTCTATAAACTACATATCATCATCGGCAGCAGCAGTGGAAAGATCTTCATTGTTACTGTCTGTGGTGAGTCTTTAAGAATGTTTATTATGGTAGTTTATATAAACTAAAATGTAGTGTGTGGATAGATAGAGTGGGGAAGACTGCAATGGAAGCTCGGCTTCTCCTATAATGTCAAACAATTAATGGTCAAATATGTAGGCTACTATTGTGGTAACATTTTATTGACTAAAATGCGTTAGAACACATTATCTCGAAGACGACTTCGTTCAGAATCAGCTATAGCAGATCAGCTGACTCGATTTCCTTCTCATACACTCCCGGGGCGTCACAGTGCATTTCCCTGTTGAAGCCGAGCGTCGCACGTGACGTCACCGTTGGCCGGAGTGACTGCGGTTAAAAGCGGTAAAAAGACTGAGCGGCAGCATTGGTTTTCAGCGTGAATGCTGCGGAAAAACACACAAAACGCGTCTAAAACGGGAAAGAGCTTTGAGACTGACTGTACAACTAGATTTGACAAGAAATATGAGGTATATTTTTACAGACTAAAGCTACAGAACAGAGAAGCAAATAGATCGCTGCAATTCATAGAAACAACTGGACTCCAGGCAGCGAAAGGTGGATTTGCAGTTATCATTTTTGTGTCAATATGCTGAATTTAGTGGTAAAATCATTCTCTCTATATTGTATTGTTATATATTGCAGTGACAACTCATCAATCAAATATTTACCACTGTATATTCTGTATAATTTGACATTTTTAAATAAACACTGACAAAAAAACTATAGGCCTACAAGTTTTAAGACTAGACGATATGATGATATATATAACATTGATATAAGTAAGCACCTGAATTTAGACCTGCCTATATTGTATTTATATAAAGCGTTCACAGGCAAATTTGCTGTATGTATTTCCCCGGTGTCAAAATCAGGCACATATAAATGTCAGGAAACACGATTCCTGGCTCCATGTCAGTATCCATGGATCACTGGATCTTTAGTAAGTTGTAAGGAACACTATATTGAGACCAGTCTTTAGTTTAAACTGATAATCATTTGTTTTACTTGCGTTTTCGCAGTTTCCCCTAGCCTGGGAAAACCCAGACAACTTCCGGCAAATTTAGATTTGCTCTGAAAGTTAGTCTGGCAAAGAGCTCATTCAAGCCCATTTCCAATCCGCCGAAATCGCGGCACCAATCAGAAACGTTGGGGCGGGCTGTACACGATGACGACAGCGTTGGGATTTTGAAGCAGATTTTGTAGCCTACATTACTAAGATGGATGCCGCTGTCGAACATCACTCGTTCGAATCAGCTATCGCGTCTGTTTTAAGCGATTTGAACGTTTCCTTTTAGTTAAAACCCGAGCAAAGAACAACACTCGGAGATGTTTCTCCGCCGCTCTGCATACGTCATCTCCTTCATCGCTCTGATTGGGTTTAGGTCTATCTGCGACGTCCATTGGTGACGCCCCTCTGGAAATGATTTGTCTATGACGCTTTGCCAGACCATAACTCAGTTACAACTGAGAATGGTCTGGTTTTAACCAGGCTAAGTTTCCCCTATTAAATCCAGTCACGCAGCTGCTCTTCTGCCACTCAGTCCGGCTGAGGGGGCGTGTTCCGGCGGGAAAGTGACGTTAATGCATTCCCTCTATTGATTTCAAAGGGGCTGCTTTAAACAGTTATTTTCAGTGCTTCGAAACTAGACGGTCATCATTGGATAAATCTGCGATTATGTCCCGCCCACGGACGCTCAGCATCTCTGGGGTGAATTGAGGAGTAGGCGGGGCTGGACTCCGGGCTTCCGCGTGATGATTGGAGGGTCTGTCCAAAGACTGCATCTCCTTTTGATTGACAGCGATTTTGAACCATAAAAAGTCGCTGCCGCTGAAGCTCTTCGAGCTCAGCTGGGCATTCCAGCTCTTTTTCGTGAGCCGGCTCGTTTGACTCACAAACGGCTCTAATTAAAAAAAATAATGTTTTGACTATGATAGGTGTGAAAACAATTGTAATTAAATTATTAAATGAAATCATACTCACTCACAATTTCTTTAAAAATCCATTGATTATGAAAAAATAATACTTTTAAACATTTTATTTATATTACAAGTTTGTAATGTATAGAAGCAACATTGAAATACAATCTGAATCTGAACAACATAATAGAACCCATATTAAAGAAAAATAAATAACTGAAAGGATTAAACTGGTCC
Source organism: Gila robusta (assembly GCA_030770095.1). NCBI lineage: Eukaryota > Metazoa > Chordata > Actinopteri > Cypriniformes > Leuciscidae > Gila > Gila robusta. The sequence continues at coordinate 141,172 of JAVALU010001586.1, read as the reverse complement.
CTCTTTTTCTCTCTTCTTTATTGGCATGTTATAACCAGCATGAACTATCACTAGTTGTGTGTGTGTGTGTGTGTGTGTGTGTGTGTGTGTGTGTGTGTGTGTGTGTGTGTGTGTGTGTGTGTGTGTGTGTGTGATGGCTCGGCCCCTCCCTCATGACATATAATTGGTTGACCGTGTATGATTGACAGGAACAGAATGTGAGGCTGATCGCGCCTTTTGGCCTATATAATATTTTTTTTGGATCTGGATCCAACTCTTCCCCCTGGATTTCGTGTTCTGAGGACCATCTCGCTTGTCATCATAGAAACAGATAATCAGATTGTGATGTTTATTCCCACTTCAGTAATATGCTGAATATGCTGCCTTCCTTTCGTAATCCATCAGGCGGAAACTGAAGCCTCACGGGGGCCGCCATTGTAGCAGAACTTCACCCGCTGTTAGCATTCCATTGACTCCCATTCATTTTGGCGTCACTTTGACAGCGAATAACCTTACATCTGAGGCGTCCAAAGACTTAATTTGTCCATTATTTATTTCTAAAGAAACACGATAATGTATAAAAGGCTCCATTACTTTGTTATGGCCCCGTAGAAGCTGTTTTTGTAAAAATAGGCTAACGATTGTGTCATAATCACGCGACTTTCTGTCGCACAATAGATAAATTACCGTATAGACAGGAGGAGAAGCTCACAGGCAGTCTTTTACTGTCTATGAGGCAATCGGGGGTCATAGAGGCATAAAGTTCAAGGGAGAAGCCCATAGATAGAGAGTCCATAAAAACAACGGGACAAAATATTTCAACAACGTTTTTGAGGAATTAGGTGATTCAGATTTGACTTGGCACAGCTACTAGAAGATTTGCAACGTTCAGACTGTCGTCACGCTCAGTTTGAGCCTGCGCAGTACAGTCAGCCATCAGGAAATGAGTGCTCTAATCGGGCTTCAGTTTTCTCCATTGAAATCAAGGGGGTCGCTGTGTCCATTTCTTTTACTGTCTATGGGTGTAACCAATCAGATTGAACAAGTCTGCAGACAGAGTGGTGATCACAGAGAGGCTGCAGCAGCTATATCAGAGCCAGACAAAGTAGCGCATTTTAAAATAAGATTGACTTTAATCAAACCATGGATCCGTTATAAGTTTTGTAATCCGTCTCGCCACTAGTGTAGTAGCACTGATCACTTTGAGGGGAGGATCAAAATAATTAAGCAGAGGCAGGGATACATTGACCAGAAAAAGGGAAATCCCACGCACCCGAACCCCCCGGCAAACCGCATCCTGTATATATGTATAAATAAATAAACAATTTTTATGATGTAGGCCGAAAATTTGCTTCCCCTCTTTGAAAGAACAGCAGCCGCCACTGATAGATATAGATATACGTGTGTGTGTGTGTGTGTGTGTGTTTAAAGTGCCCTTATCATGCTATTTTAAAGCTTCCTAATGTTGTTTTGGAGTCTTCTACAAAAGGTTTCCATGCATCAAAGGTCTAAAAACAGTTTAATTTTCTCTATATATATAAATTTGCACATCCCCATATTTTTCTTGGTCTCTCAGTGCGAATGCTGTTTTAACTGCTGTTGCTGAAAACAACAGTTGGTTCCATTTATTTGTTAAATCAGTATCATACTACTGTAAATCAATGTATAAAGGTGTGTCAATCAAAGATATTGTTAAATACTGGATGCATTATCATTTGCTCTCTCGTAATGAGGACTGTTTGTCTTTATCTGTTCCAGATTCAGGTCTGTCTCTAGCGGCAGTAGCAGGAGTATGTGCCGCTGTTGCTGCTGCTGTCCTGGTGGCTGCTGCTGTTACTGCTGCTGTGGTGTGGTGCAGGAAAAATAGTCCAAATTGCTGCAAATATAAGAAAGCAGAAGAGAATGTAAGTGTGGCGAGCAGGACGAGGCAGGGTGGCGTGATTGCCACAGTCAGTATTACATACCACTGATTTATCAAGATATATGAGATTTACTGTTGTAAAAGTTATGTTCTGTTTTGTTGTTTTATTATCATGGTATTTTGGGGTCCTTGTTTGCCTATCTGCTTGCCTGTGTTCTGTTCCCTGTGCTTATGAGGCTACGTTTAGACTGTCAGTCCAAATCAGATTGTTTTGCATATCTGATTGAAATACGATTAGCTAACTTAGAATTAGCTAAAGTGAACAGCAAAAAATCACATGAAATGCGATTTGTACAAAATATGTGGTTTGAAAATCCTATTCAAATCACATTTCTGGAAATCCATTTCAGTCTGACTGCTCCGATCGGATTTCGCGTGTTTTATGTGACTTTCTCACGACACATAAAACATAAAGTCGCTGCCGAAACAATGCTGTGTTGTTGCAAAGTGCCAGAGGAGCAGAAAATGACAATATAACGGAGACATATTTTGAAACCGGCAGAGACAACAGTGCAGAAAAGCGCATACCAGCCTCCGGTTCTGCCGTTGCTTCAGAAGACACATAGTCTAGCGCTGCCTCTATTGCAAACACCTCCATGTTGCGATTGTTGTTTTTTTGGGTGTATGCCTACCAACACAACGTTATCGCCATAGAAACCAATGCAGATATTCCAGAAAACAAAAGAGCTTCATGAACACAAATCGGGTCTGAACATTTGCGACACACAGTGTGGTCATCAATCATTTTAGATCAGATTCCAATCGGATACACAAATAATCGGATTTGGACTGACAGTGTGAACGTAGCCTTAGTTAGCTCATAACTTACACACCTGTTCTGTTTTATGTTGATTACTCTCTCTCTCTCTGTGTTTAAGCTCTCAGTTCTTTCAGTTCATTGTGTCGTGTCACACAGAGATCCTGGAAAATACACTGATAATGTGTCCCGGGATCATTTGATTTTGGTTCATTCACACTAACAGTGTTTTTCCTGAATCTGTGCGTGCTTTCACACATATCCCGTAAAGATCCCATAAAGACACGTGTCATCAGGATGTGCCGTGTTTGCAGACATTTTTCGTCCTTCCTTAGTTCCTTTATGAGCACATCATGTTAATGTGCAACGTGAATGTTGATCTGCATTTAAAACCCCCGGTCAAAGAGTCGCATGTTAACTACATCATTGCAACTAGGGGTGCACCGAAATTTCGGCCGCCGAAAATGTTCGGCCGAAAATGGCATTATCGGTTTCAGGCCGAAATAAAAAAAAAACAGCCGAAAACGTAAACTGAAAATGAATGTCACCCGCCCCTCCCATCCGTGCGCAAGCGCTTAGGTTTCACTCACGGTCAAGCTGTTATCACGCGTCTGCCTATCAAAGATAGGGATGTCTCCCGCATATTCATAGCGGCTCCCTGATGCCTGCAAAATAGTTCAAATCTCCCGGAAGAGCGAGAGCGAGCGAGCAAGAGCTCGAGCGCCAAACCGTGTAGCGCGCGCACGCCAGAGAGGGAGAGAGCGAGAGACCTTGCGTGTGTGTGCTAGTGTGGCACATGAAGCGCATGTCAGACCCCCAGTCCAATTTTTTGTGTGTATGAGTTACATTAAAATTTGCGTAGCACTGCACAACTGTTTCCTAAGGCTACATAGGCTTACATGTTGTTTACAGTTTGAGTTTGGATTAACTTCTAGTGCTGTTTTTGCACTGTTGTTTTGCATTGTTTTGCACAGCAATTTAAAATGTAAGTAAAAAATTGTTTACATGCAGCAGCAGAATAGAGGCCCACTGCCATTCTGTGATTTTGTGTGCAGTTATTCAGACAATAGTGGATCTTTTTGCACAACTGTTAAAAAACAATTTTATTTGATGAACATAAAACTTGAAGAATAATATTATTTGGTATTATTATTTATATTTATTGTTAAAAATATTTTAGGTTTTGTACTATATATATATATATATATATATATATATATTAGTATAAGTTTTTAAAAGAAGCCATTTTCGGCCAAGTGCATCCTACATTTTCGGTTTCGGTGTCGGCCCAGAATTTTCATTTCGGTGCATCACTAATTGCAACAACAATGTGTCATCATTATGACACACACCTTACGGTATTGGTCCTGCCTTTTGTTCACATAGGAGTCCCAGGACTGATCCCAGCAATGTTACTAGGTCCCCATCCCGGGATCAATCTTGGGACGTGTGTGCGTTCACACAGAAGGCACTCTAGCAATTTTATGGCAATTTTATGGGATGAACGCTCTATGTGAAAGGGGCTTTGGCTTGTTGAATAAGTCTTTAGTTACAAAGTTCCTTGAATATAGCAATTAAAGACTTATTCTAGTAATTCTTCAGCATCGTGCAACCAAGGGTGTAATATAAATGTACATTATTAATAGTTATTGGTTACACTTCATTTTAAGGTGTCGTTGTTACAGTGTAATTATACATTTAAGTACTGAGTAATATTAAGCAACTACATGTACCTAGGGTTAGGGTAGGATTAGGATTTAGTTGCATGTAATTATGCATAATTTACTGTTTTTACTATGGTAAGTACATGTAATATATGTAACAAGGACACTGTAAAATAAAGTGTTACCTAGTTTTCTTTTTCGTCCTTATCCTATATTTTAACAGTATTAACTCTACAGAAGCAGATGTTCACAGGCGAGGCAGTGTCAAAACAATCAAAGACGCCTAATAACTCTCTAATAAACTAATTAACAATTAATAGAGAATCAATGCAACTTCTTTCAGAGAGCAAGTGTCTTATTAGAAAACTAAAATAATGCCTAAGATGCCTTATTGAAATTATAATACTTCACTTTTTTACTGTACTACTACAGATGATCAGAGCACAGTTTAAGACAGTGTTAAATATTTAATAAAAGAAAACCTCTGTATAATCAACAGGGGGAAAACAATTCCATTTTTTTTTATCAATCCTTCTCATTACTTTTAACCTTTTGTGAATCTGTTTTCTATCAGGAGGTAAAGACTGATGACCCAGGTGGGGAAGAGGAGAAAGCCCCGTTGAGTCCCAGTCAAACCCCGGAAGAGACAGTGGAAATGGAGAAATTGTAACATCATTTATACTTTTGACGCTTTCATTGAAAGGGACAGCGAAGAGAATCAGGAAATGATGGAGAGACGAGGATCAGCTGAAACTCTCATCGCTCACAGAGTAATTGTGTCGGGATTTCAGTGGTCGTTGCCAATACCAGTGAAATTTCACCTATTACATACCAATTCAAATACGAGTTCAAAATGATTTCATATCATTATTTTTTTTGTGATTTAAATGATAAATGAACGCATTTAGCATTAAACAGTATGTGCAATAATATAATATTGTATAATATCAATATAATATTGCAATAAAGTAAGAAACAGAGCAACAGTTTGTCACAGTTATCTGTGACATTTTATGAGGTGCTGATTCATTCTTTTATTTTATTTGTTGGCATGTTTGTAGATGAAGACCTGTCATGTAATTTGTCTGGGTTTTTTTTTTTTTTTCATCTCGTGTCTCTTTCAGTTTTATTAATGAGGTATGTTGTGATTTTTTAGTTTGATTTTATCATGGCGTTATTGTATTTTGCTGCTGTGTTTGAGTGGCAGAATATTATCACTGTTTGATTGAGATGATTGTCTTCACTTTAATATTCTGTTTGTCCAGTCTTTTCTTGGTTCTTTCGTTTGGCAGCAATCTTGTTCTCTTGTTTCCTATTTGTCTTTCTTCTGGTGCTCATCAATGTGTAAAGAGCCCCAATAGAGGTGTCTCATAATGTTTATGTCATGTACATATTTTAGGAAAAGTCATTCAAAGCTAATATATGCTAAATTATTGTTTTTAAAAAACAAAAAAAAACAATAAACTGGACATGAATGTTGTAGTTTTTTTTAAATAATATGTTTTAGAAAGACAAATATTGTTTGCACTCTGGAAAGAATATTTCTGGACATTTTTCTTTCTGTTTTTCTTATATTTACATCAGCCAAGGGAAAGTAAAGCCCACATAAACACTGTTTTCTGTTTTGAAACAAGTAAATTAACTTGAAAAATATTTTAATGTTCATAAATATTAAAAACATATGATTCATTCATGAAGGCTGGGATCTGTGTGTCTCTAAAATATTTTTGTGTGTTTTCAGAAAAAACTAAGCTAAAATTGAATTGTTGAGTTATAAACTTTCACCAACACTTCTTATAGTGATTGTTACTACAGGAAAACTGGTCATGTGCTATCAGACAACACTCAGAAAAGAAATTTGTTTCATGGGTTTTCACAATTAATGCATAATTTTCTATAATGAACACAATTAATACACCTAATAGTGATGCTTGACTAAGCAAATGTCACATTACAAGCATGATTTATTCTATGTGAATATATAACTCAGTCCTTAGTGGTCAAATGATGTTTCATTTCTGATGTTATAATTTCATTAATAATGGTATCATGTTGCGGGTGTTTGACAGATGGCACGTTTATTAATAGTTTTTATTATAATGTAGCATAATATAGTGTTGTCTTAATTTACCCACCCTCAATATGTTTCAAACCTGAATTAATGTCTTTCTATTTACAGCGTATGTGTCATGTTGTCGTGCAAAACGTTATAACCAGTTATAACAATGCTAACACTGGAAATCAGAAATATTACCAAATTTAAGCTAAGCCCATTTCAGGACAGATCATATTCTTATAGCAAAATATGTATTTAGAAAATCTGCAATCACTGTTTTTTCCTTTGAGGAGCAGAACTGTTATGCTTTTGTCAAAAGTAGTCTGATGAATTTCAGCATTTATTTCTGTATTTAGATTTTTTTAAAGCAGAAGTAAAACTGAATTCCATGTGAACAAGAATGAAAAAAGAGTCAGACACTCTCACACACTTCCAGAAATACCACATATTCGTGCAGAACCTGTTTGTTCACCAGATCAAAACACATTTTTGGTAGATGTAAATAAATGAGATGTAAATGCATGGTCTGAATTAGTTTGGAGGCTTTAAGACTCAAAATGCTAAATTGATCCATAGATATCAATAATTTTATTTGTCTATCACTAAATAATAATCACTAAATAATAAAGTCTATCACCAAATAAATTGCCCCTCGCTTTAATTTGATGTATATCTAAAAAAAAAAAATTTGAAAAATTGGATCTGCTACTTTTTAAGATTTAAGTTAATTTATTCCTCTCATGCTGACAGGCACATAATCTACGTGATCCTCCTCTTCAACTTTCTAAAAAAAAAAAGGAAAAAAAACATCACGGAAGATAAAAAAAAAAAAAGAAAATGTGACAAATTATTCCTGATTGACTGAGAGACAGAGTGTTTGATAAAATCTTCCTCATACTGATGTGATAATGTGAGATTGAGTTCTCAGTGGTTTCACTTCTGGTCCCAAATTTTCCAAGTAATGTCAAATGTGCAAAAACGACAACTTTACTCAACAATTTCTCCTCTTCCATGTCAGTCTGACGCAGGCACTGAATCCACTGCACTACCGATACCAGGTGTTGCTGCTGGTACACTGTAAAAAAAGATTAGTTGACTCAACTTAACTAAGTCAAGTCATCTTTTTGCTTTGACTGAGTTAATTTGAGTCAACTTATAGTGTCAAGTTTATTACACTTCAAAACACGAATTGATGCAACATGCAGTCTGTTGACTCAACTTCCTGTATCAAGTAATGTGGACTGGAAAACATTACTTAAGAGAACTAAAAAAAAGATGTTGGTTGAACTTATGTTGGTAAATGGACTGCATTTATATAGTGCTTTAAACAGACCCATGGCCACCAAAGCACTTTACACATTGCCTCGCATTCACCCATTCATTCACTGATGGCAGTGTCAGCCATGCAAGGCGCCATCCAGCTCGTCGGGAGCAGCTGGGGTTAGGTGTCTTGCTCATGGACACCTCGACATTTGGTCATGGAACCGGGGATTGAACAACCAACCTTCCGGTTTGTAGACAACCTACATGAACCACTGAGCCACTGCCGCTCAGATTTTATCAAGATTTTATCTCTATTACTTGAGTTTACAGAAATTACTAGATTTCAAAAATGTAAGCAAACTAATATCTACAAAGAATCTACATGAGAATTGAGAATTGTAAACAACACTGTAAAAAATTGCTGTAAAAAAAACAGCCAAATTTGACAGTATCATGCTGTTTTCCATTAAAACAGCAATATACCATAGAAAAAATGCATTCGGGGTGATATTTGTCGTTTTCGAGAAAGTAGCCTACAGGAATATACTGTGAATTAACAGCGCTCAAAGTCGACATTCAGAGGATGTGTTCAAAATCACACCCTATACCCTCATTCACTATTCCCTACATTAGTTCACTAATATAGTCCACTTGACTGAGTGAATAATTCAGTTAATTTTCTAAGTTAATTGAGACCCTGATGAACACCTGCTGTTAACAATCAGAATCACTGAAGGAAATAGGAACAAGAAGAACAGAAAAAAAGACGAAATCAAGATAAAAGACATTAAATCTTAGCAAAAGTTCTCAGCAGAGGAGGATTAAACATCTCCACAAACAGCATTACCAGCTTCACTTATTACTAACCAGACTGACTTTATTTCTGTCAGACGTCTACAGAAGTTCTTAGTAAAAGGTGACAGAGGTTTAGATATCATTTTATTTTAATTTGATGTTACCATAATGGTGATCAGTGATTGCTTTAGTTGGGTTCTTGACCCTTGACTTTTGAATATTAGTTGTTCTTTCGCTGCTGTAGCTGTGTCTTTAAAAGTCATTAGCTATGACACAAAGCTGAAGACAACAGGATGACAATGACTGTTTGGTAATAGTCACAGTCATCATATAACGGTCCGATTTTCTGATCTCTTTTGCTGCCTTTAGTTGTTAAATGGTTGATGTCTTGTTGTTTTGATTTTGTTGTCATTGAGATTTTACAGATTGAGATCTATCGGGGATTTAACGTCCAGAAAATATTAATGATTTTCAAAAGGTTATACTCAGAACATTTTGAACTTCTTGATTTGCCAGACACACACACACATCAATAATTGGTCTATGAATCTCAACAATGGTGACAATCATAAGTTTTATGCTGCAATGCATGTTGGGTACCAAAAAAAAAAACATGACTCCCAGCATGCATTGCAGCATGAATAAATTATGCTGATGATTTGTCTGGTAATTTGCTTTAATTTTTACTTTTTGTTTTTATTTTTGCTTTTGGTTTTGTGTTGACTTTTAGTTGCGTATTTTGGGATGTTCAAATTTAATGTTATCTTTTTTGTTGATTGTCACCATTGTTGAGATTCATAGACCAATTATTGATGCCTGTGTGTGTCTGGCTGATCAAGAAGTTCAAAATGTTCTGAGTATAACCTTTTTAAAACCATTAATATTTTCTGGACGTCAAAACCCCCATAGATATCAACCTGTAAAATCACATGACAACAAAATCAAAACTACAAGACATCAACCATTTAACAACTAAAGGCAGCAAAAGAGATCAGAAAATCGGACCGTTATATGATGACTGTGACTATTAACAAACAGTCATTGTCATCCTATTGTCTTCAGCTTTGTGTCATAGCTAATGAATTTTAAAGACACAGCTACAGCAGCGAAAGAACAACTAATGTTCAAAAGTCAAGGGTCAAGAGCCTAACTAAAGCAATCACTGATCACCATTATGGTAACATCAAATTAAAATAAAATGATATCTAAACCTCTGTCACCTTTTACTAAGAACTTCTGTAGACGTCTGACAGAAATAAAGTCAGTCTGGTTAGTAATAAGTGAAGCTGGTAATGCTGTTTGTGGAGATGTTTAATCCTCCTCTGCTGAGAACTTTTGCTAAGATTTAATGTCTTTTATCTTGATTTCGTCTTTTTTTCTGTTCTTCTTGTTCCTATTTCCTTCAGTGATTCTGATTGTTAACAGCAGGTGTTCATCAGGGTCTCAATTAACTTAGAAAATTAACTGAATTATTCACTCAGTCAAGTGGACTATATTAGTGAACTAATGTAGGGAATAGTGAATGAGGGTATAGGGTGTGATTTTGAACACATCCTCTGAATGTCGACTTTGAGCGCTGTTAATTCACAGTATATTCCTGTAGGCTACTTTCTCGAAAACGACAAATATCACCCTGAATGCATTTTTTCTACGGTATATTGCTGTTTTAATGGAAAACAGCATGATACTGTAAAATTTGGCTGTTTTTTTACAGCAATTTTTTACAGTGTTGTTTACAATTCTCAATTCTCATGTAGATTCTTTGTAGATATTAGTTTGCTTACATTTTTGAAATCTAGTAATTTCTGTAAACTCAAGTAACTTGGCAATAGAGCATGAGAAAATAATAATAATGTTGCCCTAACTTGATAAAAAATCTGAGTGGCAGTGGCTCAGTGGTTGATGTAGGTTGTCTACAAACCGGAAGGTTGGTGGTTCAATCCCCGTTTCCACCTGATCAAGTGTCAAGGTGTCCATGAGCAAGACACCTAACCCCAGCTGCTCCCGACGAGCTGGATGGTGCCTTGCATGGCTGACACCGCCATGGGTGAATGTGAGGCAATGTGTAAAGCGCTTTGGTGGCCATGGGTCTGTTTAAAGCACTATATAAATGCAGTCAATTACCAACATAAGTTCAACCAACATCTTTTTTTTAGTTCTCTTAAGTAATGTTTTCCAGTCCACATTACTTGATACAGGAAGTTGAGTCAACAGACTGCATGTTGCATCAATTCGTGTTTTGAAGTGTAATAAACTTAACACTATAAGTTGACTCAAATTAACTCAGTCAAAGCAAAAAGATGACTTGACTTAGTTAAGTTGAGACAACTAATCTTTTTTTACAGTGTACTATTGCCGACATTGATAAAGACCTGTATATTTATGTTATCATTTTAATATTGTCATCTTTTTGTAATCACATATTGTGTTTTAAATTGTATTCTCCGGATGCTAATGCTTATACTTACACCTTTTAATCCAATTTTTTTAATTGTTCTTACAGCACAATTTTCCACACAAATTAAACTTTATTTTTTATTTTTTGTTTTTTACTTTTTTCAGACAGTTGTCATTTCTTCCTGTCTGAAATACTGGTTTTTTCCACCGAGCACAAGGCAGACTTATTTTGATGTTAATATTTCTTGGTTTTATTAGGTGAGATTGTCTGACTACAGTAAGAAAGTCGACTTACAATTTTCTTTGTTTCCTTTTGGCAACACTCATGACCTTATTCCCTTTTTTTACATTTGTCATTTGTTTCAATATATATATATATATATATATGTTCATGTGATGAATGGCATTAAAAACATCTAATGAACATTCTTTGAATAGTGAATTCCTAGTTTGGACACTAGATGGTGGTCTAACGCAGTATGCATACTGCCTGTAGTACACACACTTTATGTATCAATAAAACATCAGACAATTTATCCATCTCATTGTTCAACATGGAAGCAAGGTGTTTTCTGTGAATGTACGAGACTTTATTAGCCACGATTACTATATGGAAATACTGTGAAGAATATCAAAGTAAACCATCATGTTAGTAATTAAGACAATACATTACAATAGTATGGTTAGAAACACTTGTTTTCAATATCAAGCAGCATAACAAGCTGATTTATACAGATACAAATAACTGGAAACATGACACTGCAAGCCAGTCACATTAAAATTACAAATGGTCGTGCCCGCTCTTATCTGAAAAATAAGGTGAACATAAGTGTGGGATGTTGTTCTTACAAATATTAATAATAATAATAAAAGAAGTAAACATTATTAATAAGCTTTTAGAAACAGTAGGCTAGTATGATGCTTGACAAAGCAAATACCACATTCTAGGTTGGAATGTGATTAATCCCTCTAGTGGTCAAGTGTTGTTATATTTGTATTTCTGAGGATCTTTGGGACAGAAATGCAGTTTGGGAGGATGTTTACAATACAGAAGCATTAGATGGGAACACAGGTTTGATGCAGGATATTATTTTTGAAGAATATGACAGATATGAAGTTATTAATTGTGAACAACCCAAAGTAAGAACTTATATCGTGTTATGCTTCTTCTTTTTTTTTTAAATGAATGTTTCTGTGTAGGCAACATCTTGGATGCCGGGATGGTCACGTGACGTTATCTTAGCAACATCGAAGTTAATATTACATGCTGCGTCTTTGAGCGGGATCCATTTTCTTATCAGTGTGTAAACAGTTTCAGTGCTCCAGACAAGAATGATTTCTAAAATAATGTGTTATGAGGAGACGTGCTGTTATTTTAAGTGTACAGAATTAAGATTTTCACCAGAATGAAGATGATGAACCAGGTGAAAAGTCCCTCAGATGCACATTGAAGGAGGAACCGAAACATCAAACCAGAAGATCACAGAGACTGAGAATAGCACAGAAATGTGGGCACTTTGACTAGTAAACAACCACTCAGAGCACCCTAGGTAGCCTACTCAAATCCACCTAGGGCCGGTTTCACAAAGATAAACTTTGACTATGGATTAGATATAGTAGATAGTCAGACTTCAGATAGACATCTAAATCAGACCGTTGCACAAAGCACTTAAGACTCTGACTATCTTAAGTAGGACTACTCTGCAATGCATTCTGGGGAAAATAAGACAAAACAAAAAACATGGTGGATCGAGTAAGCGCATTCAACCGCTCAGTGCAGTTTACCCCAGAGGAAAATATGTGTTTGATGGAGGAGTATAACAGTTACAAGGACATTTTACTTGGGAAATTTAACGGAGAATGTAACAAGAAGACATTTTTAATTTTAAAAAGATTGCTACGACAGATAACAGCATTAATCCGACCGTTGAGCAGAGCATTAAAGACATACAGAAAAGATAATATAAACATATTACCGTACAACGTACAGCATAATAAAAAAGAAATATACAAATTATGAGCCATTTTCCCTTTTCTTTTGGCTGTTTGTAATGTAATTGATTGTTACTGCTGGTTGCCAAGGTAACAGAGTCTTAGACCAAGTTAGCCTGGGGATAAGGTGTCTAATTTTTTTGGTCTAAATTAAGTCAGTCTTTATTTTTGTGAAACAGTCTAACTTGCATTAGACTAGTCTATGAGCAAATTTTAGACTTGTCTAACACTATAGACCGGTCTAAAATAGCTTTGTGAAACCGGCCCCTGGAAATAACTACTGAAACTACACTCTCAGAAATAAAGGTATGTCAATGGGGCGTTACCTTTTCAACCATTTGGGTACTAATAAGTACCCTTAAGGGGTAAATAAGGTACAAACTACAAAGGTGTTCCTTATGTAAAGATGCATCCCAGTAACAGCTTTTGTACTTTTTTTCTGAGAGTGTAGTTTCAGTAGTTATTTGTGAAAGCAGTGTGGCACTGTAGTATAATGGTTTGATTTGAGACCTTTTTGTCAGATATCATTCTCTGTTGAGCAAAAGTCAATGGCTTCGTGTGAGCAGGATTGGAAAAAACACATTTTTTGCAACAACATGCTTTTCACACAAACGCTATTCACTCAGACTGACACCTCAGACATGCATTCGGACAAACACGCTTCACACCTCAGAGATACACTCACAAACTGCCATCAAACACAAACCTCCAGCAGAACACATGCTCATGCAGAAGCTGTTTGTCTACCCAACAGATCAAACCACATATATGTGCAGATGTGTATAAATGAATAAATGAGACCACATCCAGGGTTCACTTTGACTCCTTTTGACGAGTAGTTTGCATCTTCGTTTTACACTTTTGACTTTAAGAGTAACACATGAAAATGCTCCAATGGGCCACAGGATTTACATCATTTGTTTAAAGTCCCTGTATTATAATGAAGGTAAATACTTTTGAGGTTTTTAGGAGAACATTTAATAAATCCATTTTTAATAGCACGCATGCTGTGATTTCTTGAAACGTGGTGATTCTCACAATCCCAAAACTCAACCGTTGACTCACACAATCTGAGTCTTGTACTCAGATTGGTGCATAAACCACACAAGTTGTATCATCTCCAACTTTCTGTAAAAAATGCAAAACACAAGATATAATAATATGATTTTTCAAACTAATAAAGCTTTCATACACATCTGATTGTGATGGTGTGCGTGTGTGCGCGTGTGTGTGTGTGCGTGTTACGTTCCTGGTAGCACAAGCACACGATGATGAAGATGAATAAAAAGTATTTTATAGAGATTCTAAAAGGCAACCGAGAGCCACGTTTCCACTGCAGGAACTTTTCTCAGGAACTAGGAACTTTGGGGTGGTACTCCGTGTGTTTACACCTTATGAACCAGGGTCTAAATGAAGTTCCGGGTAAATATTTCCCCCTTCGAAAGTCCCTGCTCGCAAGGTAGTACTTTTTCAAAGTTCAGAAACTTTCATGGGTGGAACTTGGGCGCTGAACATGCTCATTGGTTGAGTTCATGCCGCATTTTGATTTGTTGACTCCATGCAGCATTTTATTTCAAGCACCATTTTTTTTTTTTTTGCATGTAGTAACAGTTGTTACTATTTGAATCAACAATGGAGTTTAAAAAATATGACCGATGGACGACGAGGTTCAGGCTTTATTAAGCTTAAATTCAGAGGATGATATCCAGCGGGAACTGTAAAGTTGTGCACAGTCCTACGTCACCGGACTAATTTGCCTAATCTTCACGGTACTTTAGACCGTGGTGGAAATGCAGACAGCAACAGGTCTGGGGGAGAAAACGTTCCTGGGAAAAAGTCCTGGAACAAATTGGTAATTTCGTGGCCAAGAATAAAGGCAGGTAAATTGCTACCAAGTACACATAAACGTATTTAATACGTCCCATAGACGAGACCAGACAAACTCAAATGCAAGAGGGAGACTTAAGTACAGGAAAGTAACAAAGGGAACTAATGAGGGAACAGCTGAACAGAATGAGTTATCAAATGAGTCACCATAGAAACAAAGACAGCAAACATACTCAAACAGAACTTAACTGTGACAGTACGCCTCTTCCCGGAAAGGAGTGAACTCGCGCCAACAGTTCCAAGAAGGGTGAAGTGCTGAGGTGGAGGACAGGATTCAGTGTGGTGCAGACGGTGGGAGAAGCCCACCCAGTCCAGCCGGGATGAAAACCCACGGCGGTGCAGGGAGAACCATGGCGATGACTGAGGGTGACAGAGCCGATACTCGTGGAGCTCTAGGCGCAGATGAAGAGCAGGAGGACCTAAGCAACCCTGAAGGCTTCGGCTGCAACTCAATCCCCAACAAACTGGAGGGAAGGCGGAGCCAGATGAAGCTGTGAGGGCTCATAGGATGTGGCACAGGATGGGTGAGGATCGACTGAGGTGGACCCGCTGGTCCGAGGGAGCACGCCGGAGGTGTAAGCTCAATGGTCTCTGGTGGTAGAGGTCTGCATTCCCACGGCTTTCCGCAGTGATGGCATTCACACAACAACCTGGCAAGATATGTTCTTTGCATCCCGACCACAAGTGCACTTTCAGAGAGACATTCGGTTGCCCACTGAAACCGTCATTAGTCAGCAACATTTTTGTTCTTGCATGGATATTAAAATGTTTTTCTGTGACATTTTTACGGTATTGATAGGATCATGATAAGAAAAATAACAAACAAATAATAATTATTATATAGCCAACATTGTATATTTGTTATCCCCAATCACTCTCTCTTTCTTTAGGGGAAATTTAAATGTGTGATTCTGGAAACTAGGTCTTAATTTAGCGGGATCGGTCGGGTCAGGAAGAAAATCATTCTAAGCGGATAGCGGGTGATCACAGGGTGAAGGTAGGCATTCAGAGTTGGGCAGTATCAGCGTGGGCATGGAATCATCCTTTTCCCAAATCCATTCCTCAGAGGTCCCTGATAGAGGTGGGCGGATCGATCCTGAAGTATCGATACTTCGATACTGACGTGGTATCGAAAAGGATCGATCCTCACATAAAAATATCGATCCAAATGTGTATTTTTTTACCAGTAATTTTTATTAATTTAGCACGCAATTCAGTGCGTAAAATAAGCTTCAAAGTGGAAAAATAAGCAAATGTTAGTGGGTAATTGTGTAGGATAGAACTTTTTCTCCTAGTCATCTGTATACAAGACGAAACCAATCAATCACAGAGAGGGTTCGATGCTGGTGCTTCACTGAGCTCACAGGCCCAGTGCGTTTGGGAAACGAAGCCTTGCTTAGATGACAGAGAAACAATCGGGAGTTATTTCGCAATAAACAAACCACAATGTACATAACGGTTCAAAATGTTGACGTCAGTAAGATTTTTTTAATGAAATTAATATTTTTATTCAACAAGGATCGATGCATTAAATTGATCAAAGGGTTTTACACTGTTAAAAAAATATATACTTCATATAAATGCTGTTCTTTCAACTTTGTACATCAAATAATTCTGCATAAAATGTATCATGGTTTCCACAAAAATATGAAACTGTTTTCAACATTGATAATAATATGAAATGTTTCCTGAGCAGCAAATCAGCATATTAAAATGAATTATCATCATGACTGGAGTAATGATGCCGAAAATTCAGCTTTGATCACATGAATAAATTACAGTTAACTATGGCAAAGAAAACAGATAGCCTATGTATGTATTTTTGATCAAATAAATGCAGAAGAGAATTAAAAATCTTACAGACCCCAAACTTTTGAACAGTAGGTTAGTGCACAATAGTACATTTACTATAATTAGGGTAGTTTTGTAAAAGTCACTGACTAATTACAGGCGAGTTGAGAGCACAAATCACAAAATATTTAGTAGTCTTGAAAACGTATTCAGATTTAGCATATTAATGATGCATTCACCTCATAAATCATAACACACTGCTCTAGCACAGGAAAGTGCATACAAGTTCAAGTGCTTACTTTTAAAATGAAAAAGTATTGGTATCGGTATCGATATCGGCGATACTGGCCCTGTATTTACTTGGTATCGGATCGATATCGAAATTTTCAGTATCGCCCACCCCTAGTCCCTGACTCACCCTCGGTGACGGGATTGTGGGCGAGGCTCCAATTCATCCCCCTGGACTTCACTCTTACACCCACGGTGGCACACGATGTAGCCGGCTTACACACCTAGTCAGACTCATATTGAGGTTGAGACGTTTCATCTTGCGCCTGCTCTTCATCTGCGGTGGGCTCAGACGTCGTGCTCATCCCACGAGGATGTGTCAGGCTGGACTCTGACTCAGAAGTCACACATGTGCATGTGAGGTGATGTCCTCCTCAGGACCGATGATGAACTCAGATCCATTGTTCACCAGCACCCACTCCACATAGATATGTCACAGTTATTCACAGTTTAGAGTTTGTTTTCAGTCATTGCCGTTTTTCCACTTGTCTGAGTTCGTCATTTGTTACCATGTTTTCTCAATGGATTACTCATTCTGTTCAACTGTGTCTAAAGTAGTTCCCTTTGTTTGTTCCTTGTATTTAAGTCCTCGTGTTTCATTTGAGTTTTTCCTGATCTCGTCAGTAAACAAATGTTAACTTCACTGCTTTCTACTGAGTTTCATGTTGTGGATTATCCAGTAAAGACTTTTCAACATATCATCTCTGTTGTTTGTTATCAACGACCGTACGTGACAGAAGACCAGACCAAAGACAAGATATTTGCTGCGTCGTGACAGTGTGAGGTTTATGTTATAGATCATTATACTGTGAAAGCCCATTTACACCACATAAGAAAAATGTATGCTCTGATAAAAAGTAAAAAATATGAGATCAATCCAAATCAATTCAAAGTTATGACATTCTAAGCCAAAATGAGTATTTCATAATTAAACATTTTAAGTCAGAATTACGACTTTGAAATCTCATAATTTCAACTTTGTGATATTTTCGAATTTTTAAGTGCTAATTTTTACTTTTTAATTTCCTAATTTTGATTTAGTATGTCATAATTTGGTTGTCATAATTATGATTTACCAGAGCATGATTATTTTCTGTCTAATGTGGTGGAAATGGGATTCCATATGCAGACAAAAACACAAGCACACACATCTACATTGGATTCACTGCTGAAATTATTCAAATACTCAACAAATAAACAATAAATTGTCTTACCAATTCTTTCTGTGCATTTCTTTTGTAGAATGTTGCCTCAGCGTAAATAATCTCTACTTCACAAGTCTCCACTGTTTGAACAAGAATGGATGCAATAAAACAGCAAGATTCAAACAAGATCTGGTTCTTCACAACATATATGTCTATATGTCATTATTAGGGCTTTCTAAGTTAACACAGCAGTTTTTAAAAATGGCATTAACAAATTTCATTAATGCAAATTAAATTTGTTAATGCCATTTTTAAAAACTTAAAGACCTATAACTTTTTCCACACACAAAAAGAGTATTTATCATGAAATTTAGAGAGACACATAAATGGGATGTTTGACAAAAGTAAAGTTGTTTACATTATTTTTTTATTTAATCAGCTTTTAGGCTCAAGCACAACAACATTCATATAGATTTTAATTTGAGCACCAGCTGCATCTTTGCACATGTAAGACTACATTCAAAAATGGAGACAGCTTTAAAAAAAAAAAAAAATAAACATTTCTGTTTTTGCATTTCCAGTGTTGATGCTGTTTGAGAAATACAGAGTCTGTTTTTTGTGCAAGTGAGACGAGTAAAGATCGACATTCTGTCATAATATAGAAATAGACATGAATTCTGTTATGTGTGTGATCAACAGAAATTGCAAAACTACACGTTAGTTTGGTTTTAATTTAAATTAAATGATAAAATAGGCCAATCAGTTGGCTAAAATATTTAGAGCATATTTTCAAATTATTATTTGTTATATTACTTGTTTAAAAGTAGAATATAATACTTGCCTTCTTGGTACATTTTTTCACATTTCCTGCAGACGCAGAAGATCCAAAATCCAGCAACAATCATCAGAGATCCAGCAGAGATCAACACTATCAGAGACACTGAGACTGGAGGAACTGAAGGAGAGGAAAAGAGAGACAGTCATTAATGTGAGTGAATGCATCAGTCTGATCTACAACAGAAGACAGAGATCAGGTCAGTGAATACACACATACAGGTCCTTCTCAAAAAATTAGCATATTGTGATAAAGTTCATTATTTTCCATAATGTAATGATAAAAATTAAACTTTCATATATTTTAGATTCATTGCACACCAAATTAAATATTTCAGGTCTTTTATTGCTTTAATACTGATGATTTTGGCATACAGCTCATGAAAACCCAAAATTCCTATCTCAAAAAATTAGCATATCATGAAAAGGTTCTCTAAACGAGCTATTAACCTAATCATCTGAATCAACTAATTAACTCTAAACACCTGCAAAAGATTCCTGAGGTTTTTAAAAACTCCCAGCCTGTTTCATTACTCAAAACCGCAATCATGGGTAAGACTGCCGACCTGACTGCTGTCCAGAAGGCCATCATTGACACCCTCAAGCAAGAGGGTAAGACACAGAAAGAAATTTCTGAACAAATAGGCTGTTCCCAGAGTGCTGTATCAAGGCACCTCAGTGGGAAGTCTGTGGGAAGGAAAAAGTGTGGCAAAAAACGCTGCACAACGAGAAGAGGTGACCGGACCCTGAGGAAGATTGTGGAGAAGGACCGATTCCAGACCTTGGGGGACCTGCGGAAGCAGTGGACTGAGTCTGGAGTAGAAACATCCAGAGCCACCGTGCACAGGCGTGTGCAGGAAATGGGCTACAGGTGCCGCATTCCCCAGGTCAAGCCACTTTTGAACCAGAAACAGCGGCAGAAGCGCCTGACCTGGGCTACAGAGGAGCAGCACTGGACTGTTTGCTCATTTGAAAGCAAATTTTGCATGTCATTTGGAAATCAAGGTGCCAGAGTCTGGAGGAAGACTGGGGAGAAGGAAATGCCAAAATGCCTGAAGTCCAGTGTCAAGTACCCACAGTCAGTGATGGTCTGGGGTGCCATGTCAGCTGCTGGTGTTGGTCCACTGTGTTTTATCAAGGGCAGGGTCAATGCAGCTAGCTATCAGGAGATTTTGGAGCACTTCATGCTTCCATCTGCTGAAAAGCTTTATGGAGATGAAGATTTCATTTTTCAGCACGACCTGGCACCTGCTCACAGTGCCAAAACCACTGGTAAATGGTTTACTGACCATGGTATTACTGTGCTCAATTGGCCTGCCAACTCTCCTGACCTGAACCCCATAGAGAATCTGTGGGATATTGTGAAGAGAAAGTTGAGAGACGCAAGACCCAACACTCTGGATGAGCTTAAGGCCGCTATCGAAGCATCCTTGGCCTCCATAACACCTCAGCAGTGCCACAGGCTGATTGCCTCCATGCCACACCGCATTGAAGCAGTCATTTCTGCAAAAGGATTCCCGACCAAGTATTGAGTGCATAACTGAACATAATTATTTGAAGGTTGACTTTTTTTGTATTAAAAACACTTCTTTTAATGGTCGGATGAAATATGCTAATTTTTTGAGATAGGAATTTGGGGTTTTCATGAGCTGTATGCCAAAATCATCAGTATTAAAACCATAAAAGACCTGAAATATTTCAGTTGGTGTGCAATGAATCTAAAATATATGAAAGCTTAATTTTTATCATTACATTATGGAAAATAATGAACTTTATCACAATATGCTAATTTTTTGAGAAGGACCTGTATATCATCAGTGCTGTGGTACCTGCACATGTGTGACAGAGTGTGTTGATGTCCAGATGTGTGGTCTGGTTGCTGATGGGATTGTTCAGCACACAGCTGTAGGTGTTTTTATCCTGATATTCCACCTCCAGAGGTAGAGAGAGACTGATGCTGAGATCACACACACTGATGCTGGACAATACACTGATTCCTGCGTACCAGGAGAGAGTCACATCACTCACATTCAACACTGATGAACACACCAATGAACATGATGATGATGAAGAACATTGTGAAGAGTTAGTGATGATGACAGGAACAGGCAGACGAGCTGGAAAACATGAGAGAATAAAATAAATATCAACATAATAATTGTCCTATTTCAGTTGTAGTGAATTGGTGTAATAAATTTTGTGTTGAGTGTGTTTAGTGTGTTCATGGTCACTGAATGTGTCTGTCAGCTCAAACTATTAAATGATTAAACATTTGAATATGAAAATAGCATATATGAATGTTTGGACAAATGACGTCTCACCATAGACAGAAACACTGAATGTTTTTGATGACAGGTTCAGTCCACTTATATCTAGTTGATAATCTCCAGTATGTTCAGTTGTGATGTTTGTGATGATCAGAGATCCAGTTTGATCGTCCAGCTTCAGTCTGTCTCTGAATCTCCCATCAGTGCCGATATATGTGGAGAAGATTTGCTTCTTCTTTTTAATTTTAGCTATCAAAAACTTTTCAGCTCCAAATGCCCACAGTATGTCATTGTTTTTATGTATTTCAGTAAGATCCGTGTTTAGAGTAACAGATTCTCCCTCCATCACTGACACTGAATCACCAAACACACCTGATGAACAAACAGATTTACACAGATTAATGCCCCTGATGGTTTACAAAGCCTGAAATCAGATGAAGTTTCGATGTACAGTTGAGAACATGCAGATAATCAGCAGAAACACAAAATATGAAATGTCAACTGTATCTAAACCGCTGCCGTTACAGAGAAACTGTCAGAATCAAGCAGACCGAAAACACAAACAAACACACAGTAATACATTGGATTTTCATACTAAATATTCCAGGCTATTTAATACATTAAAAACATAAATGTATAAACCCCAAGACATGAACTCAAAGCAAACAGATTTCCAAAAACAGCGACAACCTTTGCAGTCTTACAGCGTCTTAAGGAGTTTAATTTAAAGTATCTATCTTAAATGTAAAGTAAAACCAGAATCAAAATGATGGTTTAAATGTAAGTCTAGTTATTCAAAAATTTAAAGTTGGGTGTAACAGCATTATTATAGATAAATCTTGATTTAATCTAGACTGAAGCTTAATCTTTATGGTGCAACACATCCTCAATCTTAAAATTTGTTTTAACGTTATATACGTTATCTATAACGTGTTTTAAAGTTACATAACGTATTGAAAATAAATACATGATTGAAAGTACCGTTTTAATAGGATATTTTATATATATTTTTTTAAATAAACAAGATTTACATCACTAGTCTGCACTATAAGGCTGTGTATTATATCAATTTAGATGAACACGACCTAATTTGAACAATAGCAGGCACTTTCTTCCAAAAAATCTGTCTTTTTTTAATGTTCTTTATAACTTACCAATCAGACTCCAGCCGCACAAACAGTAAACAAACATGTGAGACATTTTCTTCAGTTGTTCAACATCAGATGTGACAGCAGAAGTGTGTGTGAATCCTCCCACCACTGTTTAACCCTCCTCACTCGCTGCATTTGCATAATGTTATAGTTCATCTGGCCCTTCTTAAAGGGGTGGTAAAACACGATTTCACTTTTCTAACTTTAGCTAGTGTGTAATGTTGCTGTTTGAGCATAAACAACATCTGCAAAGTTACAGCGCTCAAAGTTCAAAGCAAATGGAGATATTTGCTTTTAAAGAAATCAATTTCTAGGGACTACAGCAAACTGCCGGTTTTGGACTACACGACATTCCTCAAGGGTTGCTGACGTCAGCATATCCCATTATTTACATAAACCCCTCCTCCGAGAATACTTGATAAGGGCGAGGCCCTTTTTGCTTTGAAGAAGAGTTGTTGTTCCCTGGTAATACCAAACTCTGCTACTTCGCTTTGCTTCATAGACAGAGTCTGGAATGGCATCATTGAAAAGTGTTTTCTTTATCGTGGGGGGGGGCTTGTCTGAAGTATAAAATCATTGGTTACCCGTAAGCCAATCACATAACGTTTGGTTATGACGTGTGTTATTCGCCAGCTCAGCCGCATCGAACTTCTACTGTAAACACATGTGTGATGCGAAAACGAAACCATCGAGCGAAATACCGGAGTGAACATGGCTGACCGAGTTTTGCTGCCTCCTTAACCTGATCCTCCATGAGTGCAACCAAGGAGGACACAATCACAACTATCGCCTTGCCGGCCTTTGGCCTCCCCAGTTTCTCGCTGACGATCGGTAATATTTGATAAATTAAACTTTTACCAAAACCTGTCGGGAGTAGGGCCACGACATCACCTCCATTCAAAATGTTTACCAAACACTCTTCTTGTTCGGCCTTCAGTTTGGAAATGCCAGGAATATTCTCCACAACAGAGCGAATTGCGTCCTGTGTCTCCATATCCGCGGTCGTTTTCGATTTCCCCAATCTTAAACTCGACGCTTAGCGTCTACGTCGCGGCTCTCAGCCCGCCCTCTGTTCGTTGATTGGCCGGCTGTTTTCAGGCCGGAGGAAAACTGAGAGACATGTCGATGTCTCAGACTAAGTACAGAAGCGAAATGAAATTGAGCGGAAGTACGAAGTCTGACGTAGTCAGGCTAGAGTTGTTGTGGTATACTAGGCTGTTGTTGCCGCAATGCCGTTGAAACGCTGTTATTTTTATCCGGATTGCAGGTTCACTTTGTTCAGCCTTCCTAGGGATGGGGGAGTTAGGGATCAATGGTTAAAATGTATTTTTTAACAAGGTCCCTCACAATTGTTACCCAAATCTCACTCTCTGTGCTGCACACGGAGGAAAGCTTCCACAATCTTTGCGAGTTCAATGCAGGATTCGCACAACGGCTTTTCCTGAAAGATAGAGCAGTTCCAACTTTAAGAACAGAAGCTGTTGTTTACGGGCCACAACCTGTAAGTATGATTAGCTACATACTGTTAAAACTAATCATGGTGTTGATATATTTTTTAGACTGCTGACTCTATAGAACAGTGGCATGGAAAACAAACTGTATCGCGCTCCGAGAGCCCTCTAGTGGTCGGGAGCATTTCCGTTGTGTTGTGGATTAATTTCGTTGTGTTGTTCTTTAAAGGGTAACTAAACCCCTGGTCAGAGCCTGACTCCACCCACTGGCAATATTTGAAAAATGCTGGAAAAGTGGGCAGAGCCCAGCGGAGGGGGGCGTGCACCTGAGATGCATCTCTTTGTATGGAACCTGCCTACGTCACCTGCAACCACCGCAAACATCCAATAGGAAAATTCAACTGCAGTAGCCACCGTTCAACCTGAAGAGGGCAGCACTCAGACATTTTTACACCATATTTTGTAGAATTAAAACACTTTAAACCCAAATGTCAAAACATTTACTGGAATCAATGAGCAGCAATTATGAAGCTCCATTCTTACAGATCATTAACTAAAAAAAGTTGTTTTAGTGTTTAGTTACCCTTTAATTAAAACTTACGTTTGCTTTTTAAATTTCGTTGTGTTGTGCACTACTGGGTCACCGTACATTTGCATACACAGCCTGATGCAACAGTTTAAAAACATTTAAAAATATATAGGCTAGAATTGTCTTCAAGTTCACTCAGAGTAACTGCAGACCAACATTTACAAGACCTTGTTAAAGTTTCTGTAAAATATTTTTTTTGAATGGTCATAGTTTTAAGATTTGAAAAAAATAATTGATTGTAGCCTATGTGTTGTTTAATGTTAGCTGTCATCTACTTGATGTGTATATTTTTATCGGGACGATATTTTATTTTTGGATGAAATATCCCTTTAAATACATCAACATCACATTGCATTTTGGGAGGTCTATAATCAATCTGGACAAACGGGTTCCAGCACATGTAATTAAAGGAAATTAAATGGTAGATGGTTTGGCAAAACAAGCCGGTGAAAGGGAAGCTGTTGAAATATTAATTTCAATAAGTAAAGCAGAAGCGAAGGCCCAAATCTGGATGGAAATTATGAAAAAGTGTCAGAGATATTGAGATGCGGAGGAGAAAGGAAGACATTTCTACACATACAACAGAAGTTTGGAACAGGGAGGATCACTGGAGGGAAACAAAGGGAAGAAGACATTTACTATAGCCCTTGTGCATCCTTATGGACATTTTTGTCTTTTTCAGTTTTGTTTTTTGTATAATTTTGCCTGTGTTAATGCCAACTGCACAAATGTAGGCACAGCTGTGCATTTTTATTGGAATTTTACTATTTCACCCCCATTACCTTTATAAAATCTATTTTGCACTAGATCCAAAAATACTCCCTCTCAGCGCCTTTTGGACAAAAATGGCCCCATTAAAATGGCAATTTTTCATCCCAGGGCCATTTAACTATAAAATGATGCAATCTTTGTTTAGAGGCTTTCATTCTGTTGGCAAGGCTTCAAAATTGTAGTTTTGGTCTATAAAGCAAATACTCGCTTTATTCCTGTTTTCTGCTTCTGCATTATAGAGCAAATTGGATAAATTATGCAGCATAATTATGTAGTTGTGTTGGTATGGATGTCTGAGTGTGGTTTGTATGTTTGTTATAAAAAGATGTGTGTGCCTGTGTGTGCTTGTAATATTTGAGAGAGAAAAACTCAACTCCAATTCACAAATTCGACCGCTGTGTCCAATGGGGAAAATTTGGTACTGCCAAACAAAATCTTACTGAAAGCTCTTTTTATATATATTATTGGAACACAACTTGTTTAGATTTATGGCTTTGGTTTTCTAGCAGTTTTAGATTTCAACATGTTTCATAAAATATATATTTTATAAAATAATGTTCACAAATACTTTTCATAAACTTAAACCTATATAACTTTTTTTGTTTTGTTTTTACTTTTTAAAATGTTTTTACTTCAACAATAATCTGCCGTCTTCCTTAAAATGAGACCAAACTTAAGTCTGTGCTCCCAAGCTTCAAAATGTTATGGCAGTTTTTTGACGTGGACAAAATGGACCTATGTGTAACTTTTTTTTTTAATTGATGCACAAGGGCGAGACTAAGGGTCAGACACTGTAGGTTAAATAAGTTATATATTATAGGTAAACATATATCGGGAAGGTGTGAATCTTGCAATAGTATTGAATCTGTTGAGCATGTGGTATTTGAATGTCATACGAGAGGGAAATAAAGATGAAAGAAGGCAGGAGAAGATTGGGGGTTCAAGGGAATTCACTAAAGGAACTACTGGGGAAAACATCAAATGACATTAATAAGCATTTATTTTGGTTCTTAAAATACATGGGTCTGGCAGATAGGATATAATTATAGACCTATAATTTTTATTTATGTCGAGCCTTCGAAACAATCCGACCCCCGTCTCAATGGTGACTCCTAGTGGTCACTTGCAGGAGTTTATCTGAAACAACATTGACAATGAACCATTTAAAAATTAGTTTTTATTTTATTTTATTATTGTTTTTTTTTTTTGATGTGTGAAGTTTTTAACATCTGTCTGACAACATGAGCTTTTAACCTGTAGGCTCCTCACTGTGCATAATGTTGTTTTGCTCATGGCAAATTATATAATATTTTCATTATTTTAATTAGTGTGAATGCTTTCAAGCATTCACACTATTGAAATCCAAATCTTTATTATTATTCCGTATTCTTCCGTGGTCGCTTTCTTCTCCTCTCTACTTTGTGCTACAAAAACCATTCAACTATCAAAATGTTCAGCTTTTAAATGACTTGTGTGCTATTACTTTTCTTTTTGATGTGACTTTCAGATTTCTTAAAAATTAATATTAAAAACCATAAAAATCCCATTGACTTTCATTGCAACATGTTCAAATTGAGCCAAGACTACGGTGGCCCAGTAGTGTACAACACAAAAACTCAAATCTAAACTCCCTGAAGCCCTAGACTCAATTAAACTACCATTCTATATGTACTAATGAACTTATCTATCTATCTATCTATCTATCTATCTATCTATCTATCTATCTATCTATCTATCTATCTATCTATCTATCTATCTATCTATCTATCTTTCTTTCTTTCTTTCTTTCTAACTAATCTATCTTTCTTTCTTTCTATCTAATCTATCTTTCTTTCTAACTAATCTATCTTTCTAACTAATCTATCTTTCTTTCTTTCTTTCTTTCTAACTAATCTATCTATCTTTCTTTCTTTCTAACTAATCTTTCTTTCTTTCATGCTTTCTTTCTTTCTGTTTTCTACCTAATCTTTCTTTCTTTCTTCCTAATCTTTCTTTCTACCTAATCTATCTTTCTTTCTTTCTCTCTCTCTTTCTCTCTACCTAATCTTTCTTTCTTTCTTACTTTCTAATCTTTCTTTCTTTCTCTTTCTTTCTAATCTTTCTTTCTTTCTAACTAATCTATCTTTCTTTCTTTTGAACTAATCTATCTATCTTTCTTTCTTTCTATCTAATCTATCTTTCTTTCTTTCTATCTAATCTATCTTTCTTTCTAACTAATCTATCTTTCTAACTAATCTATCTTTCTTTCTTTCTATCTAATCTATCTTTCTTTCTAACTAATCTATCTTTCTAACTAATCTATCTTTCTTTCTTTCTAACTAATCTATCTATCTTTCTTTCTAACTAATCTTTTTTTTTCTTTCTTTCTTTCTTTCTTTCTTTTTTCTACCTAATCTTTCTTTCTTTCTCTTTCTTTCTTTCTTTCTAATCTTTCTTTCTTTCTTTCTAACTAATCTATCTTTCTTTCTTTCGAACTAATCTTTCTTTCTTTTTTCTACCTAATCTTTCTTTCTTTCTTTCTTACTAATCTATCTTTCTTTCTTTCGAACTAATCTATCTTTCTTTCTTTCTTTCTTTCTCTCTCTCTCTACCCAATCTTTTTCTTTCTCTTTCTTTCTTTCTACCTAATCTATCTTTCTTTCTTTCTTTCTTTCTCTCTCTCTCTACCCAATCTTTCTTTCTTTCCTTCTTTCTTTCTTTTTTCTACCTAATCTTTCTTTCTTTATTTCTTTCTTTCTTTCTCTACCTAATCTTTCTTTCTTTCTACCTAATCTTTCTTTCTACCTAATCTATCTTTCTTTCTTTCTTTCTTTCTCTCTCTCTTTCTCTCTACCTAATCTTTCTTTCTTTCTGACTTAAAAGAGATCAAAGGGATATCTCAGGATATAAGTGTCATAGAAACATGAGGGTGGGCTCGTTTGACTCGGGCCAGCAAACAGCCAATCCTGAATCACCTCAACACTTACTGGCCACGCCCTAGCAACCATTGTCGAGCACCTTAGCAACCAAAATCCAAAGAGGGATATCTTCCATTCTGAATGTCACAGAGGCATGGGAGTTGGTTTATATCATTTATACTTACAAGCAGCCTTTGGAGTTTTATGATTGGCAGCTGCCAAGCCACTCCCTAGCAACCAAACAGAGTACCCTAGCAACCATTTTGCAAGACCTATATCTCTGCATCAAAACATCGTATAGAGATGGGGGTTGGCTTATACATTCACATTGATTTTGGAGCTTCATGATTGGCAGCTGCCAAGCCACTCCCTAGCAACCAAACAGAATACCCTAGCAACCGTTTTGCAAGACCTATATCTCTGCATCAAAACATCGTATAGAGATTGGCTCTTTTGACTCATGCTAGCAAACAGGACTTCCAACATGCTACACCTGCTAGCTGTGAATAGCTACATGCTAATGGCGATTAGGTAAGTGCTAAATCATGCCAAGAAATGTTAAGAATACCCTATCAACTGCCTAGCAACGCCCTAGCAACCACCCAGAATTCCCTAGCAACCACCCAGAACACCCTAGCAACCGCCTAGCAACCACCCAGAACACCCTAGCAACCACCAAGCAACACCCTAGCAACCATCCAGAATACCTTAGCAACCGCCTAGCAACCACCCAGAACACCCTAGCAACCACCTGGCAACACCCTAGCAACCATCCAGAATACCTTAGCAACCGCCTAGCAACCACCCAGAACACCCTAGCAACCGCCTAGCAACTACCCAGAACACCTTAGCAACCACCTAGCAACCACCCAGAACACCCTAGCAACACCCTAGCAACCATCCAGAATACCTTAGCAACCAGCTAGCAACACCCTAGCAACCACCCAGAATACCCTAGCAACCACCTAGCAACCGCCTATCAACCACCCAGAACACCATAGCAACCACCTAGCAACCACCCAGAACACCCTAGCAACCGCCTATCAACAACCTAGCAACCATCCAGAATACCTTAGCAACCACCTAGCAACACCATAGCAACCACCCAGAAAAGCCTAGCAACCGCCTATCAACAACCTAGCAACCATTCAGAATACCTTAGAAACCACCTAGCAACACCATAGCAACCACCCAGAATACCCTAGCAACCGCCTAGCAACGCCCTAGCAACCAATCTTTCTTTCTTTCTCTTTCTACCTAATCTTTCTTTCTTTCTACCTAATCTTTCTTTCTACCTAATCTATCTTTCTTTCTTTCTCTCTCTCTCTCTACCTAATCTTTCTTTCTTTCTAATCTTTCTTTCTTTTTTCTAACTAATCTATCTTTCTTTCTTTCTTTCTAACTAATCTATCTATCTTTCTTTCTAACGAATCTATCTTTTTTCTTTCTAACTAATCTATCTATCTTTCTTTCTTTCTAACTAATCTATCTTTCTTTCTTTCTCTCTAACTAATCCATCTTTCTTTCTAACTAATACATCTTTCTTTCTTTCTAACTAATCCTTCTTTATTTTTCTTTCTTTCTTTCTTGCATTTCAGTTAAGCATTTCAAGCATTCACACGCATTTTCCGCAGGAAATGCAATTTTTCTAGTTAAAATAGTTCTACCAGAAAGACTCGGGAGATAAATTGAAAGGCTGTATACATTTATTGACAGCTCAGCAAGCATAAATTTATGAGTTCTTTGGCGTAGGCCCCGTCCTTAGCGAGCAAAGCGAGGTTAGCCGAATCTGCATGTCCCGCCTGAGATGAAGGCGGGGGCGCAGCCGACCCCCTGGAGGTAAGGAAGGGACCATCCTGCACTGGAAAAAAGGCCACTCCAAAAATAAGCAAAAAAAAATTAATACAAGATATTTTTGCTTGTAATAAGCAAAAAAATCTGCCAATGGAACAAGTGAAAATTCTCTTGGTAAGATTTCTTGAAATAAGACATTATATTTAAGCCTTAAAAGATATGAGTGATCTTGAAATTAGCTGGGAAAACTCATTTTTAGCTATATTTTACTAGTATTGTGATGTTTTGTGTCTCATAATAAGCTTGTCATGCTAAAAAATAGTATTTTCCCCTCAAAAGTAGCATTTTCTTTTGTCATCCTGTTTGTTTCAAGTGTATTTAACTCATTTTTAGTTCTATAATTGTTACACTGTTCTAGATTTAAGTCACCAACTTGAAATAAGATTGGAAATGGGCATTTTGAGACAAAATGCCTTGAAGTTAGCATTCCTGACTCATATTAGGCAGTGCTCTTTTGCCATAATAAGCCATAATTTACCATCCTGTCATCATCTCAAGTGTATTTACCTTATTGTAAGCTCAACAAAAGTAATACTGTTCTAGATTCAAGACATTTTACCTACTAGATTCAAGACATTAACTACTGTTTACTAGACAGAAAAAGTGAAAAATAGACTTGCATTTAACCATTTTTTTTTGTTTTGTTTTTTAAACAGAAAAAAGTCCCAGAGGACTGCATAAAAGGGAAACAGCTTCATTTTTCTCAACATTTTGGCTCACAGTATTTATGGAACTGCAATATGAAAACATAGTAGAACATTTTATAGATTATAAATGTAAGATCCCTTTACCCTACTCCCACACCTAAACATACCCATTTTATAGACAATATTGTAGACAATACCATTTTGTGACAATACCCATTTTATAGACAATATTTTATCATATCGTGCAATTTAAAAGGAGGTTTAAAATGTCTATATTAGAAAAGTATATGAATTAAGGTGGACTTGGGACAAATGTCTCATTTCTTCTTCAAGAGGTTGATTTGAATTACCAAACAGTCTGTTTCTTGCCATTTCATTAATATTTATATTATTGTTAGTATTACATTTTTTTTCTCATTCTTTCTCATTTTATAATTGTATTGTGTGATTTATTTTTAGATAAATGTACTTCAAATGATTACGTTTTTTTCTCTCTCTCTCAATAAGTATAAATTATGATATTTTGTAAAGAGAAAACAGTAGCCGTTTTAAAGCTAGATGTTTAAAAGGGGAAGGTAAATATAAGTTAGCTTCTTCCTTTTTTTTTCTATATTTTTTCTTTTCTTTTGAACATGCTGAGATTTTGTTCTTATTATCTTCTTGTTAAAATATGTTCTGTTACTAATGATCATGTTCTGAAGAGGAAAAAGAAAGAAAGAAAATAAATTATTCATTCATTATTCATTCACAATATTAAAAGGATAAAACGTAATGAACATAATGTGTAGGGAAATGGCAGTTTTATTAACAATAAAGCATTAAAATATAGTTTGAGCCACTAATCCTACCCCTACCCCTAACCATTTCTTAAAACTATGTAACTAATGTTACAATTATAAAGAAAAACAACAGACATAACGTTACACGTTTAATCGCAATAATTTATTTAGTGAGAAAAT
This sequence comes from Gila robusta, assembly GCA_030770095.1. NCBI lineage: Eukaryota > Metazoa > Chordata > Actinopteri > Cypriniformes > Leuciscidae > Gila > Gila robusta. The sequence goes on along the minus strand of JAVALU010001586.1, from coordinate 109,817 downwards.
GTCAAAACCGGTACCAAAAGTCGTTCACAGGACGATGTGTCGCAGTCCTCTCTGGCAGTAGGCTATATAATATATTTGTATGAGGTAACGTTACAGAGCAGAATTTAAGTTATTAATCCATGAAAACGCTAATCCGGTTTCGGTTCGCTGTTCGCTCTTAGAAGGCGCGCGCGATTCTCCATTTCAAATGTAGTACACCAATTAAACACGGCATGTCGCAATCTGTGACGAAGCATGCGAGAGCCAATGAGCGTCTGATATCACTGGCGTAAAACATGTCGTAACGCTTCGGGTGCAATTTTTGAATTTGAATTCACCACGAGCGCGGGATGCCGGGATTTGGCGTTTACGGTCTCTGGTGAGAGAAATTATGAAGATCACTGGATGAAGGGCTGAATTTGGATCTGTTTCTTGCAAACAACGCATGGATTCTAAAGATTTGGATTACGCCAAGCTAATAAAATTAATGTCTTTTGTGAATTTATGTTGTGTTTTAGTGTATTATGGGTCTATAGGAGAAAAACGCCTTTTGTGTTTCACGATAAATAAACCAAATATTACAAAATGGTTAAACAATTAAAGAAGGTATTTTTAACCCATATGAAAAAAACCTGAATGGTTCATGTACAGCAACCATATATTATCTTCCTTACTTAAATCGGCCAGAATTACCTTCTGTGTTTCATATAAGGCCAATACATGTCCTATACAAAATCAGACCGATTATGTCCCATTTCATACTAAATAACACACATACAACTTGTAGGGGATTTTTGCGTTATATATGAATACTGTTAAAAGACTTGTATGAGTTTTACATGACAAAAGTATGCAAATGTGTATGGTATTACTCGAAATATATAAAACTCATATAAAATTCATATATAAATCATTTAAAGTTCTTATATTGAATTATATGCTAGTCAAATTAAAGTCATATAGAATTTATACACATTTTGTGTCATTTGTTTATGTGTTTCGTACAGATTTCATGTTTTGATGACCAACATCTGATTCACTTATATGCAGTTGGCAGATTCTTAAAGGGATACTCCACTTTAAAAAGAAAATTCTTTCATCATATACTCACCCTCATGTTGTTTTAATCCTTTATGAATTTCTTTCTTCTGCTGAACAGAAAGGAAGATATTTAGAAGAATATCAGTAACCAAACAGTTTCTGGTCTCATTGACTTTCATAGTAGGAAAAAAATATACTATGGAAGTCAATGAGACCAGAAACTGTCTGGTTACTGATATTCTTCTAAATATCTTCCTTTCTGTTCAGCAGAAGAAAGAAATTCATTAAGGTAGGGATGGGCGATATATCGCACGATATTGTTATGCGCATCTCGTCAGTAAAGCCGGTTCCTTGATTAGTAGTAAATAGCCTTCACCTGCTTTCAGATGGAGCGGCATTTACTACAAAGAGCCGTAGTTCACTGACAAGCTGAGCCATATCGCATCAATATCGCGGACGTATCGCCAGCGATAATTAATGCGATATGGCTCAGCTTATCAGTTAACTACGGCTCTTTGTACACAGCAAAAACTCCAGTGTTAAATTAACACTCATGGGAGTGTATATGAGTCCACTCAAGAGTGTTAAAGTTAATGAGATAATTAAGTGATTAATTTAGTGATGATTGAGCATTATTGAAGACACCTGAAGAATCACTGAAGGAGAAAATCTCAAATTGTAAGCCACCGTTATGGCGATCATTGTTTACTTTAGTTGGGCTCTTGACCCTTATATTATTAACTTTAGATTTTGTTTGTCTGCTTTATCTGAGTTATAACTGCCAGATGAACAAGGAAAAAAAAAAGTGATCTGATGGTGTTGGTTATATTATGACAATCATCATTTGAACTTTATGTTTTTGATTTATGTTGTTTGTTATAGCATAACTGTGATTCTGCATGAATATCCAGAATTTTAGCTATAATATAAAGGATTTCTTAAAAGTTGTTTTCTAAAAAAAAAAAATCTTTCTTTTAGGCACACACAGACTTCAAGATTCAGTCAATGCATCTCAACAATGGTGACGAGCAGAATATTCAATTAGGAAAAGTAAATTACATAGAAAATTCAGATCATAATTTATTCATATCGCAATGCATGATGGGAGCCATTAATGAGTTGTGATTGGTGGCAGCCACTGCAACATGATTTATTATTGTCACCACTGTTGAGATTCATAGGCTGATTATTGATGTCTGTGTTTCTAAATCAATTTATTTGAAAGTGTTTTGATCAGAGCAATATTTATTAAATATTTTGCATTATAAAAAACATACCTATACTCATATATGCTCTAAAATCACAAAGTTGTTGCCAGTAAGTTAAAACTATCTCAATAAGACTCATTTTCAGATCACAGCATGATTATGCCAGAACATAACCAACACTAACAGATCACACTTTTCTTTGTTCATTTGACTGTTATAATTAAATAACAGCAGACAAACAAATTTAAAGTAAATGTATAAAGGTTAAGAGACCAACTAAAGCAAACACTTATCGCCATAACGGTTGCTTATAATTTGTGATTTTCTCCTTCAATGATTCTGCTTGTTAACATCAGGTGTCTTCAATAATGCTCAAACATCACTAAATTAATCACTTACTTATCTCATTAACTTTAATTTAACACTGGAGTTTGTGCTGTAGAGTAAATGCCGCTCCATCTGAAAGCAGGTGAAGGCTATTTACTACTAATCAAGGAACCGGCTTTACTGACGAGATGCGCATAACAATATCGTGCGATATATCGCCCATCCCTACATTAAGGATTAAAACAACATGAGGGTGAGTATATGATGAAAATTTTCATTTTAAAGTGGAGTATCCCTTTAAATTGTACAGTGCAGATGCCGGTTAGAGGATTACTGTCAGAATATCACTGATCTTTATGAAGACTGTTAATTTTTCTACAGGATTTGAAAGAGCAGTTGAAAAGCAATGATATTGTAAGATCGTGTATTAATTGTGAACTGTCTGGGCCTGTTGTTTGTGAACAAAATCATAACATATTATTGCAAATGAACAAAGCTGAGTCAAATATGTTTCTAGAACAGTGATTAAAATTGGCTGGAATATGTTTTTGTATATGTGACATGAACTCTGGTGGTGATGCACTCTAAAAACATTTAATATGATTTACTCAATTTTTTTGGTGAAACTTTTTAAACTTAGAATATTGATTAGATTTTTAAGCAGTGAAAGCAATTACTTACACTGTATTAACTGAGTAAATGTTAGTAAAACAAATTAAATAGATCTGAGTAACTGCATTTGGTACATTAACAAATAAACTTGAGTAGAAATAATTAGGGGGAAACATTTAAAAACAAATATTTATGAGTAATATAAACTGTGTTTATATGGCAGTAATATTAACTTTTTTATTTCCTCTAAACCTTTGTAAAAATATTCCATACAACCACCGGTATAACTACATGACATTGGCCTTTATTGTCGATTAGTAGCCTAACATTACAGCAAAACAGCATATATTGTATACTATTTTTAACACGTATACAATATTGCCTACATCTAAACTCATGTAAGAAACATTTTCGAAGTAAAAATTAAACATTTAGGCCTAAACATTAAAGTAATTCAAGTGTAATCAACCGGTCTGTTATCCAGTATCCACCGGATCAGCGCTGGTTCGCGTGCCGGAGATGGACTCGCCTCTGCGGGGGAACCTCTAACTTTACACCGCCGTCCTGCGTCACTCACAGCCGAAAGATGCTGCGACGCGACTGACTCCATAACCTGCCAATAAACAAACAGTGCACAGTTCTGAGGACATTTTATCATCCAAATTAGTTATATTCATTATCTTTAAGAATATAGTCGTGTGTTTTATATGCAAGGCCTTACAATCACGCGAAAAGGCAGGCGCGAGTCGACACTCGTTTAAGGTGAGTAACATTGCGTCTCTGTATGTTCCTTCTAGGGCTGCACGATTAATCGCACGATATTGTTATGCGCATCTCGTCAGTAAAGCCGGTTCCTTGATTAGTAGTAAATCGCCTTCACCTGTTTTCAGATGGAGCGACATTTACTACAAACAGCCGTAGTTCACTGACAAGCTGAGCCAAATCGCGTTAAAATCGAGGACATATCGCCAACGATATTTAATGCGATATGGCTCAGCTTGTCAGTTAACTACGGCTCTTTGTACACAGCAAAAACTCAGTGTTAAATTAACACACCTGGGAGTGTATATGAGTCCACACTCAAGAGTGTTAAAGTTAATGAGATATTTAAGAGATTAATTGAGTGATGATTGAGCATTATTGAACACACCTGAAGAATCACTGAAGGAGAAAACCGGAATTTCAGGTCACCATTATGGAGAGGAGTGTTTGCTTTAGTTGGGCTCTTGACCCTTACATTATTAACTTCAGATTTTGTTCGGCTGTTGTATCTGAGTTATAGCTGCCAGATGAACAAAGAAAAAATTGATCTAATGGTGTTGTTTATATTATGACAGTCATCATTTGAACTAAATGTATGTGATTTATGCTGATGGTTACAGCATAACTGAGATTCTGCATAAATATCCAGAATTTGAGATATAATATAAAGCAGTTCTTAAGAGTTGTAAAAAAAAAAAAAAACTTTCTTTTAGGCACACACAGATATCAAGATTCAGTCAATGCATCTCAACAATGGTGACGAGCAGAATATTCAATTAAGAAAAGTAAATTACATCGACAAGTCAGATCATAATTTATTCATACCGCAATGCATGATGGGAGCCATTAATGAGTTGTGATTGGTGGCAACAAGGATTATTATTGTCACCACGGTTGAGATTCACAGGCTGATTATTGATGTGTGTGTTTCTAAATGCATTTGAAAGTGATTTGATCAGAACAATTTTTATTAAATGTTCTGGATTATAAGAAAAATACAATTATCATATGCTGCAGAACCGCTAAACTGTGGCTAACAAGTTAAACCAGATCATCTGAATGAGTTTCATTTTTCAGATCACAGCATGATTATGTCAAAACATAACCAACACTATCAGATCACACTTGTCTTTGCTCATTTGACTGTAATAAATCAATAACAGCAGACAAACAAAATTTAAACTTGAAGTATAAGGATCAAGAGCCCAACTAAAGCAAACACTTATCGCCATAACGGTGGCTTACAATTTTAGATTTTCTCCTTCAGTGATTCTGCTTGTTATCTTCAGGTGTGTTCAATAATGCTCAATGATCACTAAATTAATCACTTAATTATCTTATTAACTTTAACACTCTTGAGTGTTAATTTAACACTCATATCTGCATCATATCGTCCATCTGAAAGCAGGTGAAGGTGATTTACTATTAATCAAGGAACCGGCTTTACTGATGAGATGCGCATAACAATATCGTGCGATTAATCGTGCAGCTCGCATTAAATAAAATTATTTAAAGCACATTAATGATTATACAGATAAAATCAAACATACACACCTGAATTTCACAGAGGAAATGCACCAATTCTGCGAGGCTGAGGAGAGGAGAACTGTTCTGCACTGGAGAGAGTTCAAACAGCGCGCGCTCACTCGACTCAACCGTCGAGTTGTTGTCACGTCAGACGGTGGGGGAGGGGTGCGTTGTTGTAATCATAGACAGTAAAATACATTTTAATTGAGTAAACTTAATCAATTTCTTATGCTTGTTAAATATTAATAATATTGATTTTATTTAAGTAATATTTGTGGTTCTTGAAACAGATTAGTTTAATTATCCATTCTCAAATATTGTGATGGAAATTTCACAAATATATTAGCTCAGCAGAGCTGCCAACTCTCACGCATTGACCGTGAGACTCACGCAATTGACCCTTTTCACACGCTCTCACGCCACACATCTATTTTCTCACGCAGAGAAAAATCGCGGACAAAGAGGACACTGACACCGACAGACAAGACAGAGAAGGTTACTTTTGATATGGAACAAATTCTCAGCTGTCAGAATATTTTTCTAATATTATATAATAAATATGTTTACGAGATTCACACAATAAATAACGTTTTTGCGCCTTTAAATGTGACAGATTGCTCTAGTGCGTCAGTTCAAACGGCACGTGATACAGTAGCCTACAACTACGTCCCCCCCCCCAACCCCCCCCCCCCCCCCCCCCCCCCCCCCGTCAAAAAATCTCACTCCAAGCAAAACTCAAAAGTTGGCAGCTCTGGCTCAGTGTATTTTAAATAAATAATTGGTTAGTCGAATACTAAATTATTTTAGTGAAAAACTTCAAACTTAAATATAACTGTAAATTTCAGACATAATTTATTGTTGGAGTTTTAGTCAATTATTTCGGTAGGCTATGTTCAACTCAAACTATCAAGTAAATGATATTCTGAGATATTGAGATTTTAGTTAATAAAGTTAATTATTACTGTGATATTTACTAAGCCACTGAATTATTTTTTAGAGTGATACGCATAAGAATCACTTCAACATTTAGGAAAGTTTTATGTTTGTAGGTTAAGAATAGAACTGTTGTATACCATAGTAGTACTGTGATAAAGTTTAGAGAAATTGTCACAAATGAAAATTAAATCTGGTGATGCAGGATTTAAAATGAAAACTATTGATATGTGAAATATGCAACTGTATATTGTAGTATATTGTATTATATTTTTAAGACAGTTTCACTTAACAAGATATTCAAGATGCACTGTCTAAAAACAAGCTCCTTTATCTCACTTAAATCTTGGTCTTTAGGTGATTTTGTCTTATATTAAGTGTGATGAGATATTTTGACTAGAAATTAGAAAAATATACTTGGCAAGATTTTGAGTTTTTGCAGTGTGGTGGTGGTGATGGGGAGGATGGAGGGGAAGGTACCATCTTGGTGGTGGTTGGGGAGGATGGAGGTGAATGGCAGCGTCAGCATCTGCGAACTCAGACAAGTGTAAGTACCAATCTTTTATACTGTGACTGTTAACACCTGATTGGATAGAGATGAGGTAATACATGACGCGCTGATTGAGTCTTCCTGACAGAACTTAAGCTAAAGCTTCCATTTATATAATATATAATATTAATAAATGAAATCAAGCCACAATGTCTCAATCTTTTACAGATTTTTATTCAAAAATATTAATTTCTCTGCTGTGGAAGGACTTATAGCCTTTTTTTTTTACATATTATTTCTTCAGCCTTTGAACAAATCCTCTCACAAGGGACACTTGTGCTGTCATGCATAGATATTTTTTAGCTAGGACATACAAATGAGGAAATATTACTGCTCTCTCTTTCCAGTAAGTTAGGGGATCATGCGCTCTGGGCAAAAATGCGTCGTTTCAGGTAATTTTTTGCTTCACCTGTGGCATCAGCTGTAGCATTGTGTATTGTCTGGGTTTCTCGGATATGATCATCGAAAAGTTCCCATAAACTGCTACTGGTGTTGATGATGATGATGATGATGATGGGCCTGATGTTGACATTTGTGGCTTTGAATGAAAATGAAAACATCAATTAGTAACAAAGCCTAAACCAACGTCATATATGAAGTATAAATTACATAATTAATCAGATTACATAACTCCATAAAGTTAGTCGAAGACTGAAACTCACCAGGAGTTGCTGTGTTTGAACGCATCAGCGAAGCACACTCCAGTGTGATGTGCTTTTCAGTGTCCTGGGCTTTGGTAGGATTTCCAAATGCCACATTTTTTTAACCTTGGGTCCAGCAGTGTAGCCAGTGCCAAGTCTCTGAAGGTCTCATACCCTCCACAGAGTGTATGAGCCTATGAGCCAAAACAGGAGAAAACCATATTAATTGTATTAATGACAACAATATGACAGTTATGGCTAATTACATGGATAGTATGGTCATTGTGGCCTACCTAATTGTACAGTTGATTCCTGCGTTGCATGTCCTTTTTTCTGTGCTAGCTTGTGCTACAACATCCTGTACAGTGGTATAAGCTTTGACGCAGACACTCTCTGTTCCTCTGACATCTCGGTTGTTGCTAGTTTGAATGGTTGCAGTAGTGACAATGGTTGTTGAATAATGCCATACACAACTTGTCAGCGGAGCAGTATCAATTTTTAAATTGGAAAGCGCTGCACCCACTGGCTCTCGTTGCTCACACAAGCGTGGTAGCATGTGCTGTTCCTCGTCTCAACCTCCTGCATCAGTTTCAGTGTTGGTCTGCCCATCAAGCTCTGCATCTCCACAAGCTTGTCCTTTGCTTTGCAGCTGGATCTGAACAACCCCACTATCTTTGATCTAGGGCCTTTTTCACAATCAAATTTAAATTATGAGAAAAACATGGGACATGGCGAAGGTGGAGTAGCTGGGCACTTAGGATCATGTTGGATGCATTGTCAGTCACCATGCACTGAACTTTGGAGATTATTCTCCACTCAGCCATTAGCAAGGCTTTAGCCTCCATGAGATGCTGGGCTGTGTGGGTTTGGTAAAACCATCTTTGCCTCTGGTGTTATAGTGGCAAGTTACACCAAGATATCCGTCCATATTAATGGAGGACCACATGTCAGCCGTAAAGCCTGTTTTATGCTTCTGCGTCGAATCGACGGCGTACCCCCGCAGACCCCTCTGCGTCGCCGCGAACCCCTCTCCGACCCCTACGCCGTAGCTCGACGTGCACCTCCAAAAAATTGTAACTACGCGTCGAGGCGACGCAGACCGCAAGGGCTGTGATTGGTCAGATGCACCGCGATGCAATACAACCTGACGCAGAACCATAAAACGGCAACGACGCCGTAGGAGTGACGACGTAGCTACGCCGTGGAGTTGACGCAGAAGCATAATGAGGCCTTAAGGCTAACAAATTCGGCCTTTTGTAGGGCCTCCATTGTCTTCTCATTGGTGTTGTTGTACCTTTCGCTGACCATTGTTTTAAGCACCTTCCGGGATGGGAGGACATAGCTTGGATCAAGCTTATTCACAAACGCCCTGAAACCCTCATCCTCCACGATGGTGAAGGGCTGCAGATCCTTCACCACCATGTTCAGAAGAGCCTCATCCAATTCCCTCTGTCTGCCTTTTAAAAGAGAAGAAAAAACATACCTTCAGACAAATACATTGAAAAAATACAGCTTGAAATAGTGCACAACTATTAAAAGTAGCCTACTGGTTCATTATTTGAAAACCTTCATTATCAAACAAGTTATGTTTGGGAAAGTTTATGCTCAGTGTGCAGAGAAAGATAACATGGAATAGAACTACAACAATTACAAAAAACAGAATGATGTCTTCACTGGCTGTCGATTGGGTACTCATATGTAGACCTATAAAATGAATATTCACATTATATTATATTCACAAAATAATATTATTCACAAAATATTCACAGTGAAGCTGTTTTTAACACGATTGGCAGTTGTGATTAGGAAGTTAGATTGTAGGGCTTGGGTTCACACAGGCCTATGGACTTTCTAAACAGTGTCCCAACATTTTGTGATAATATTTTAATTATACATATATTTCAAACAATGCATATGGCTCAGCAGTGTCAGTAGCAGGCCTAGGTACAGGGGGAATGCTACCATCCTCTGCACGCTGCAAAATGGCAGGATGAGGGTTCCTTATGGCGCATCATGGATGATGTATTGTTGTAGTAGGCTTGCTGCCGATCACAATACATACATCTCACTTTATTTGGGGTTTCCAAATGGAAATGCTCCCACACCAGACGTACTGCATCTCTTCTGTGGAGCCTCCATTTCTATCTATCTATCTATCTATCTATCTATCTATCTATCTATCTATCTATCTATCTATCTATCTATCTATCTATCTATCTATCTATCTATCTATCTATCTATCTATCTATCTATCTATCTATCTATCTATCTATCTATCTATCTATCTATCTGTCTGTCTGTTGTCTTTTTCTGATTGCCTTCAAACTGTATTGCCTTCAAAACCTTCAAACTTCAAATCTGGCATCTCTTACAATTAAAACCCATAAAACAAGAAGATATAAAATGGTATTTTAATGACATTTGCATCGCTCAAATCAATGGAGATCTCAATAAGACATGTACAGATGTTCAGTGTAATGAAGATACTGAGAGATTCAGAGATAGACTGGAGCTGGATCATCAGACTGGATCTCTGACCATCACAAACACCACAGACACAGACTCTGGAGTTTATAAACTACAGATCATCATCAACAACAGCAGATTCAGCATCAGCAGAGTGAAGAGATTCAATCTTACTGTCATTGGTAATTCAGCCATTAAATGCATTTTCTTTTCAGGAAAAAAAAATTCCAACAGAAGGTGCCATTTATAAGTTCAATCAATATTATACAACTGATGACCAGAAAGTTGTATGTAGAAAGGTAAATATGAGTCAAAGATATTGTTAAATACTGGGTGCATTATCAGTTGAGCTGTTAACATTGTCAGTCTGTCTGGCTTCATCTGTTCCAGGTTCAGGTCGGTCTCATGACTGTGTGTGTATGAGAGAGAGTGTACATGACTGTGTGTGTGTTTACGAGAGAGAGTGTACATGACTGTGTGTGCATAAGATTTCTGTGTTGAAGTGATGTACTATGTGCTAGTAGTACTTCAAAGCGAAGGAAGAGAAAGAATGAGAGAGAGAAGAAGAGGGGAAGAGAAAAGAAGAGAGAGGGAGGGAGAAAGAGAGAAGTTAAGAAAAAAAAGGGTGAAAAGAGAGGTTTGTGGATGTGTCTTGCTCCTCGTGCAGCCATGTGTGTTTCTGGCACCTGCATAGTGTGGGGTTTCTCCATCTTCTTCAAAATATAAGAAAGACAAAGACAAAACGTTTAACGTTAGGATAACAGGACTGAGTGAAAACCCGGGGACTCGACTAAAATGTGTATTTTATCTAAAATATTAGATAAAAAAAAAAAATTCTCATGAAAAATAAATTTTTTTAAAGCATAGATTGGATGTAAAGTCACACAACAATGGGAAAAAAATTAAGATTTCTGAAGGATTTTAATAAGTATATTGCATGGTAGAGTTTAGAGATAGAGGGTGGGGACCTGCAGAAAATGCTATTTTTAGAGTTCTATTTTTATTAATGTTTTTAATTATACATTTTAATTTTTTAGTTAGCTTAATGTGCAGGACATTTTGCTTAGTAATAAAATGTATTTTAGAGTTAATTTTCATGTATTTTATACATATATGTCCTGGGGACAGAAATGTCCCTTTCGGTGGAATGGTTTGTGAATGAGTGGCTCAGACGCGCGGTTTCGTTTACCAATTGTTGTTTTTATCAATATTCAAGCACAATCGCAGACAGTGACCAAAGCAGCTCTGCCATAATGTCAATTACACTTCAACAAATGACTTTATTTACAGTTATTGAGGTAAACATGCCTAAAGTACTGAAAAAGGGTAGGCTACCGTTGACTTTCAGGTTAAAATGTGAACGGTGCATCATTAATCAAAAAGTGAGGGATTTGTGGCAGAAGAAGTGGGACACAGATAATAAAGGGAGACACTTTTACAACATACAAAATGCGTTTCTGATAATAGTGACAGTGGAAATGTACCAGAAAATGTTTTGTGGTTTAATAAATAAAGTGCAGAGATGATAATTTTAAGTGACAAATGTATGTACGGATTAGAACGTGAATGGAAATTGGAAGGGATTTTAGGAAGGAATGGGACAATTAGGGAGTGTTCTGACACTCTCTTTCATTTTCTAAGAAATACAGGATTAGATCACATTATAGGTTAGGCTATTTATTTTGAGTTATTTTCTCTTGCATATATATATATGTGAGTATGTATATATGTACAGGCTATGTGTATGTGGGTGTGCATGTATGTATGTGTGTGCATATATATATTAAGAATTATTGAAGAATAATTATTATAATCTTTTTTTTTTTCTTGACCTGAAGTCTGTAATATTGCACACTGTAGGCTACAGTAGGTGGCGAGGCGGTATGCGGTCCGCCATTAAACTGTTAGAAAAAGAAGAACACAGTCTGGTAACACCCTTTTTCGTTCCGCAGGAGTCTCCCATGTCCCATTTGTCGTTTTTAATGCAGAAGAACAGAATGATTTTACGATCAGAATCATGAAAACGTGCTGCAAATGAAGCTTCTCTTTAATTCGCTCTCAGTGATCTTGATTTTGCTCGACAATGGTAAGAACTAGTTACAATCTCTCCCTGTGGTTTCTGTGACCGCTGCAGTAGTTCAACTATAGGGTTAGCTTTTGGGATAGTGTGAAAACAGCGCACGGTTACAGAATTCGATGTAACCATCCAGGGCAGTCGACCCGATCGCCAAAACCCAAAATATTCACATTATTAAACGCGTTATTTACTGGAGCGCGCGAAAAACAAACACCTAAAGCTGGTGTTGAAAAGCCTTGGTATGAAAACCCCACCCAATGACACGGACAACGATATTGTCTCCGTGATGGGAGAAACATTGAATCAATTGCCCCGACTGTTTCGAAACGCCTCACGCTAGTAGCCTAGTGGGGCTGCTTGCCAAAACAATGCAAAACACAAAGGAACAAAAATATATTCAAACATGCATAAACACCCTTTACAAGTTGCAAATAATATTTTATTAGCAGCAGTAAAATCTATCAAATACAATTAACTAGCCTAATCATCTAATACGATTTATATTATCGGTATAATATTTTTGTATCAACTTTCGGGGCTTGTTTAGTTTGTTTCAAGGATTGCTAAGCTAAACCGGACAACAAGTGACTAAGTTATAAGTACTAGGCTATTATTCATGTTAATTATACTAATGTCTAATTAGTATAACGTATACAGATGTATAAAACTGATCAGAGATCAAGTAAAAACCATAGACACTTGTTCAATGGTTCTCAGTGAATCCGCATGATTCATGAGTTCACAGAGATCATCGATCTCCTGAGAAGTTTTTTTTAATCAAATCTTAACGATACAAAAAAGAAGACTACAGAAATCACGCGACTCAGTTTGATTCACGTTGACACGTTCCGAAAACAAAGTATTATTCTTCTTCCAATTTTTTTTATGGCGGTTGGCAACTAACTTTAATGGTGCATTACCGCCACCTGCTGGACTGGGGTGTGGTACTGGAGTCTACCTTTCCATAAAAAAAAAAAAAAAAAACCTTCACCTAAATTATTTTAATTATTCCTGTATTCCTCAGGAAGCTAACTATATTATATATTAATAACATATTTCACTTGAGCTTCTTTGTTTGTCTTCTAATTTTAATCTTAATTGTTTTCTTTGCAATTGTGAATTTAATCTTTGTCTTTCTTCATGATATTTAGGACATTGTAGTATAACATGCTCTACAGACTCTGGACTATCACAGAATTCACAATTGCCATCAGCATGCTTCTTTATTATTACCAAAGTTTTATTTTAATCTTGTGTGATCATACCTCATTCTTGACAACACATCCTCCCCCTCCTTACTTCTGTTCATATTTCTACCCTTTCACACTTTATTCTGGATATTATAAAACTGTCTTCCAGTCTGCCCATTGTCCTATATTATTTACCATTTATCCTTAACAATGTTTTTAACCATACTCTTAATTTCTGCTTATATACTTAACCTCAATATCTACATTGAAATGCCCAGCTGCTTGCTTAGCACATTTATCTGCCAACTCATTTCCTATGACTCCTATGTGAGCTGGTACCCATATAAGAGTTATCTCGTCTTCTGATTGTAACAGATTATTTGCAACTTTTTTTATTTCAATTACAATATCCTGTCTTGATTTTGACTGAACATTTTTAATGCTGATCAGAGCTGAGCTGGAATCTGAAGCAAGTACTGCCTTAAAAAAACAGCCTGTCACTGGCAGTCCCTTTGGAAAATGAACCATGGTTTACTACAGTAACCAGTTCAACTATTTACAGTAAAACTGCAGTAACCACAAATTTACAAAGGTTACCACTGCAGTAACCAAATTTTAACCATGATATTTGTAATAAAGCCATGGTAATAATAATAATGATAATCAATCAATAAATTAAACTCGGTTACTACAGTTTTACTAATGTAAACCATATGTTTCATAAGGGATGATGTGTGGCAGCTGGGCACTAGGGTGCTGCCCTCCATGAACCATACACGGACACTAAATTATTATTATAAATTATTTAAATACATTTTCATATGATGTGATATGGTAGAAAATCATCTGTGTAAAATATATGCTTTCCCCATATGTCCCTTCTGCCTGTCTGCACATCTCAAGTTCGGCTGTGGAGCGAGCTCCCAGGAGTCGGGACTTTGTAGAAGTTTAGCCAATTGCTGATTCAAGATATAAACGTATTCAAGATATGACATGAAATTGAGCCAATCAGCGACCTCTAATATAATCTGACAAGGCTGCTTATTTCATCGCCCATGACAAGCCACTGCTAAAATCAGGACTGACCTGTAGGCGCAATTTTAACTACATGACAAAGGCGGACGCATTCAAGTCACGTTTATTTATATAGTGCTTTTTACAATACAGATTGTTTCAAAGCAGCTTTACAGTGAAAACAGGAAAATAATGCAGCAAAGTTTGTTTCTGCTGTACAGCCGATCTAAAAGAAAATAGCGTCATAGTCCATCTTAACTAAGTTCAGTGATGGTTTATTTTTCTAGTAAAAAATGTATTCATTTAGTTCATTTATCTATACAGCCGCTCTGGAGAAAACCGTGATGTCATCGCCCAGCTCAGTTCAGTTCTCATATAATGGTGTCTATGCAGGCAGATCAATATTATTGTTGAATATGTCCCTAAGCAAGCCAAAAGCTGAAGTCCACAGTCATCAAACTGAACTCTGTAAAACCGATACTCCAATGTCCGTTTGAGAAGAAAACGTTGGCAGAAAAACTAAAGCTAAAAGAGCTGGACCCAGACCAACAAGCAGGTTTTTTCAACACAGTGATTTTTTTAGGTAACACTTTAATAAGGTCTCATTTGTCAACATTTGATAATGTATTAAGTAACAGGAACTAACTATGAGCAATACATTTGTTACAGTATTTATTAATCTTTCTTAATGTTAGTTAATAGAAATCCAGTTGTTAATTGCTTGTTCATTTTACTTCACAGTGCATTAATGTTGAAATAACTATAAATGCTGTAGAAGTATTGTTCATTCTTAGTTCATGTTAACTAAAGTAGTTTACTAATGTTAACTAATAAAACCATATTGTAAAGTGTTACTGGTTTCGTGTACATAAGGTATCCAAAATTTCATTGAAACTGGTAAATTAACTCATTATAGGTGTTTTTATGAATAACCATAAGTCAAGGTCAAGCAGATGTTCTTTAACTTTGCCTGTTCTGCAACTGAAATTGTTTGATATGCCACATTCCCACCTATAAAATTATTCACCAGCCGCCACTGCGTCAAAGCTACACATTTGTACCATATCTGAACCTAAAGGGTACTTGTCGTATGGTACTAATATGCACAGTTTAGGGGTATAGAACATACAAAGGTGTTCTCTGGTGCTCTTCGCTTGTCGGTCAAAAATGACTGAAATTTGTTTGTTTTTTTCCAATGAAATAAACTATATTTCAGTTCGATAATGTTTTTTATTTAATATTTTGTATTTTTAGGGTTTTTTATTTTACTAAATTATATTTACGCTGTATTTATAATCTATTTATTCACTTTCTGAGCATAGATTAGACCAACTGTCGTAAATCTTGAATGCTTTAGTTTAGAGCAGACTTTTTTCAAGAGAAACATCTCTTTTCAAAGATGACACTAAGTGAAAAAAGTTTTAAAAAGTGAACTTAAAAGGTTACAGAATTTTACATTTATTGTTGTGAAAAATGTGCAAAAATACTATTTTCAATATGTGAAATATATATTTTCAAAAACCATTTTTACTCTAAAACTGTGAGAAAAGCCATAAATCTAAACAAGCTGTGTTCAAAATTTGATACTGATTTCTCAAAAAAATTTGCTTTAAGTAAGATTTTGTTTGGCCGCAGTACCAAAAGTTTTCACCAGATGGAATTAATCTCCCATTCATTTCCCGCAAGGAACACAAGTGTGACTGTTTTTTTCAGGACCATTTAACCTGTTCGAATCATGTCCATGATTTTTTTTTGTGTGTGTATGTTCACGTAGCAAGTGCCAAAACCTTTACCAAGTTTCGTATCATTCCGATGAAGAAAAAAATTAAAACAAATTTCCCGCTGCCAATTTACCCAATAGTATTTCGACAGCTCGGGTTGACAGTTGGTGGAAAACACAGCATTGCAGCCATGGAAGCCAGTGAACAAACTGGGTCAGAGATCACAGATTTTACCTGACCTAAAAAGCCTCAGTATCCATAGAGAATGCGCCAGTACATATCTGTGTTTTTTTTTTCTTCTTAGCGTGCTTGAATGGTTTAATAGCACTTGAATGAATTATAAGCATCGTCATATAATGTAATGCTAGCCAAAGGATGCCAGGACAAAACAGATAATGCCTTAACTGCGTTAAATTTGTAATGAGTTAAACTGAACCAATAAATCGCATACTTTAAAGTGTTGACTAATGTAAGGATTAAAACCGCAGGATTAAAAATATATAGTAGAAAAACTGTTCATTTCTTTTCCAGGTGTTTTCGGTGTTGGATCAGATGAAGTGTCAGTGATGGAGGGAGATTCAGTCACTTTATACACTGGTGTTAAAACAAACCAACAAAAAGATATTAAATGGTATTTTAAAGACATTCGCATCGCTCAAATCAATGGAGATCTCAATAAGACCTGTACAGATGTTCAGTGTAATGAA
Source organism: Gila robusta (assembly GCA_030770095.1). Classification (NCBI taxonomy): domain Eukaryota; kingdom Metazoa; phylum Chordata; class Actinopteri; order Cypriniformes; family Leuciscidae; genus Gila; species Gila robusta. Next base: position 93,062 of record JAVALU010001586.1, on the reverse strand, counting down.
GGCACTGAGAGATTCAGAGACAGACTGAAGCTGGATCATCAGACTGGATCTCTGACCATCAGAAATATCAACACAACAGACTCTGGAGTTTATGAACTGAAGATCATCAGCAGCAGCAGGATCAGTGGAAAAATCTTCAATGTTTCTGTTCATGGTGAGTTAGTGAATGTTTAAATGCAGTTTATATATGTTTAAACTATATTGTTAATTTGCTTGAATTAGTTCTGTTATTATCTGTTTAAATGAGGATTTGATGTAAAATATGTAAAATGTGTTAGAGTACAAAACAAATTGTTTCTTTTCAGATCGATAGTCAAGAAAGGGCTTATGCAATTGCATTCGTCATCACAGTTCTTTCATGTTGTGGCATTTGTTTATTGTCTAATATTGCCTATCAAATTAATCTGACATTGCTAGCTTTTATCTAAATCGTTATCGCTAGCACAACACGCTAGTATCTCGGTAGCCTGTTAACCTGCACTCTGTGCATGCAGTCTTTTTTTTTCTCTTGCACCTTTTACGAGTCTATCCAACGCTATCTCACAATCAATTCGTACGAATTTGTACGAGTGATTAAAAAGTGGCTAATTCGTATGAATTCGTACGACCTCACTCGTACAAATTTGTACGATTTGTCTAAACCCACGTGATGGGTAGGTTTAGGGGCGGGGTCAGGGGTAGGTCATTCGTACAAATTCATATGAATTGGGCAACTCGTAAAATATGTAAGATTTAGCAAAAATCTTACTAATTTGTATGAGTGAGGTCGTATGAATTCGTACGAATTAGCCACCTCGTAAAATTCGTACGAATTGCCATGAGATCGGGCTGGTCTATCAAACAACTGTGGTAAGTAGGATAAGTCAACAAACACGGTGAGTAATGTCTTCTGTTATTGTCTCTTGCACTTCGTGTCACATGTATAGTATAGCCTTCTCTGTCAGCGGTGAGGGCTTCATGTGTGACAAATGCAGGGAGATAGTCAGGCTGACGGAGAAGATTTCAGAACTAGAGACACTCATCCAAACTTTAATTGAGGATAGTAAGAATGCAAGGGATTTAGATACTGCTTTGGATGCGACTAGCTTGGTGAACTCTGTACATTGTTCGGTTCCAGCTGTAGAGCCTGTGCAGCAGGGCAACTGGGTGATCGTGAGCCGCTGTAGTTGCGGGACAAAACGCCGCTCTTCTGTTCCGATTACAACATTAAACAGGTTCTCCCCACTCAGTGAAACACCAACTGAGAATCCTGCGGAATGTGCCCTAGTTATTAGCGATTCTATTACACGGACAAATAGAGACACCAGCCACCATAGTCACGTGTTTGCCGGGAGCCAGAGTGCCTGACATCAAAGCAAATTTAAAAGTGCTGGCTAATGCTAATCGTAAATTCTCTAAGATTATTATTCACATTGGCACTAATGGTGTTCGACTTCGCCAGTCAGAGATCACTAAAATTAACGTAAAATAGGTGTGTGAACTCACAAGTACGATGTCAGGCACTGTAATTTGCTCCCCTTCCTGTTCGCCGGAGTGATGAGATGCTATTAGTAGACTGTCCTTACTCAATGGCTGACTGTCTAAGTTGTGTCCACAGAATAATATAGGGTTCATAGACAATTGGAAAAGTTTTTGGGGCAGACCTGACCTGTTGAAAAGAGATCATCCCTCCTGGGATGGTGCTGCTCTTCTCTCTAGTAATATGGCGCATAGAGTCTTAGTCTTAAATTGAATTGATGTTCAACAAATAAAAAATGGATATAATACAGATGAACAAATGATAAAGCTCGGGTAGCTGAATATTCTAGCCCTAATTTCAAAAGCACTTATTGATAATGATATGATTACAGATTATAACCTAGACGTGTTGTGTTCGACAGAAACCTGGCTAAAACCAGACGATTACATTACTTCCACCCCACAAGATTACTGTTATAAAAACGAGCCACGTGTGAAAGGAATAGGGGGTGGTGTTGCTGTAATCTATATTAATATCTTCAGAATTACTGAGAAGTCTTGGTGTTGATAATTCTTTTGAAGTGTTGGTGCTTATTCAGGGTTCCCGCAGGGTCTTAAAAAGCCTTAAAAACATTGAATTTATTAATTTGGAAATAATTAAAAAGACTTTAAAAAGTCTTGAATTTTGATGTCTGGGTCTTAAAAAATGTGCTGTATGTAACTTCTCCGTATTGTATTTTTCCTCAAAAGTTTAATTTGTCAACCACGATTATTTTGATTAAATAACGTAGTATAAATAAAGAGTGGCGGAACCAATAATGGAGAACGTAACGCAGCCCCGGGTCAAAGTACAAAATACTGCGAACACATGATGCCTTCAGTAAATGAAGATCACGCGCTACAGCACCACAACAGAGAATTTCTAATATGGGGAGAACGTTCACTCAGTAAACTTCCGGCTTCTGAACTGGTTGCAGTTCCACTCTGGTTCCACATGAGGGCGCTCACAGGACGAGTGCAGAATGAATGGAGGTCAATGGAGCTATATCCCTAAAAATCCACTTTTTCTCAGGATATAATTTTTTGTCTAGTAATTTGAATGTTGTATTCGAAAGGAGATGCAAAGAAATTACTCATTGCTGGGTGTTAGATTTTTAGAGTCACTCATTTGCTTTAAAAAGTCTTTTAAAATGTCAATGACGTCATACACATCGTTCCACCAGAGATACTGCTTTACGGCAATCCTTCAGTCACTTTGGTGCTTTCACGCTCTGCACTTTCTTTTCATCGACAACACCGCTGACACAGGTAAATACACACGCTAGAAGAGTTTTTGTTTTGTTGTTTTAAAAGACCACACCGAAAATACACACACACATTCTGGTCCTGCTTCTGATGCCACGATGCCATCAAGTGGTATCTCTGGTCGTAATCAGTCCTTCACTGACCAATCAGCGTTCATTAGCACAATGCTAGCGTGTAATGGGCAACAACAACTCAACCTGTAAGAAATCGAAAGGACATAAGTACTCATTCATTCAACTTTCGACCTATAACCCATGAACTTGCAAAATCTACAATCAAATCTGAGATTTCTCAATGGCAATCTGGTGAAAGAGACAAATGTAGCCGTCTAGCTCCATAGACTCCCATTCATTTTGCACTCAGGGTGATCGCCCCCCAGTGGAACTCTGGTGGAACTACAACCAAAACTCGGAACAATAGGGCTTAATAGGGAGTGAACAGGCTTTACGTATACGGGCTTTGACCACAACCATAGACTGCAACACAACACAGACCTCAAGCTACAAGCAAAGGAGAAGCGCGAAAAATCAAAGAAAATCTCAGCATTCCACAGGAAAGGTTGACTGACGCCGTTATATTTTTAACGTTTGTTTTACGTTAGCTAGCTACCAATTTCATTCTAAGATTATGGGGAGATGTAAATTTAATAAAGCCTGGCTGGTTAAAAACTCACAGTGCTCACGAGGCTATCGTCTATCGTCTAACGCTTGTCTATCGTCATTTCACTGCTGTGTGCAGTCCGGTATGTCCCCAAATTAGTTTTTGTCTTATTTATACAATGTTCTTATATTAGAATGTCACATCAGCAAGAGTGCCGTTTTCCCGTGCACAATTGCAACTGTGATATTTATGTTATGCAACAGTTAAATTAACAATAAGTTAACATTGTGAGTTACTTTTTAGACACAATATTGTCAATACCCTTAATTAAAATATACATTTCTGTCACTGCTGTGAACTGACCACTGCATAGAATATGAAAAATATGAATATCTTCGTGAGTCTGCTGTTAACAACAGGCCTAAACCAGCCATGGTACCAGTACACAAACACAATCAGTAAAATATCATCTAATTATTATCTACAAAACGTTGAAAATATTGAGATATATTTTTGTCAGTATTGCACACCCCTAATGTACGGTATTAATTTAGATTTCTTCAGGTCTTAAAGGTCTTAAAAAGCCTTAAATTTGACTTTAAAAAGTGTGCAGGAACCCTGTTATTGTAACACTATCTAGTGTAAAGGATAAATCTCGCTTGACATGTGCTAGCTACTGTATACAGGCCACCAGGGCACCATACAGACTTTATCAAAGAATTTGTAGATTTTTATCGAATTTAGTACCTGTGAGGTGGATGGGTTATCTCGGCAAAGGAGAAGTGCTCACTAACACAGACTTAGATATATTTGTGAACAATATTTGAGAGTAGGGCTGGGCGATAAAACAATAACGATAATTATCGCGATATAATTTTTCTCGATAAAACGATATCAAGAGTTCAATAAATGTTCGATAATGTTTATGCGCCAAAAGCGGAACGAAACTCATTTGAACCGGGCGCCACATGGACCATTTATCCTCTCGGCTCAAAGCCCAAATGGCAGCGCGAGCTCACTAGAGCAGACGCGTTTACTCTGATCTGTCTCGGTCACGAGATCCAGTGAGAAGCGCTTGAATTCAGCGAAGAACACAAATGTCTCAGTGATTTAAACCAGTTTAAAGGCAGATGAAACAGCGCTGACAAACAGGAGAAACACTGTGCGCAACGATACAGAGAGCTTATCAGTCTACAAATTCCCATCATTTACCATGGATTTACTGTAACGTTAGTCTAGTAATATTAACTGCACCATGAAATGTGGGATATACATATTGAATTGAATTGTATTATATTATTAATGTAGTCAATGTATTAAATGACTAATGGAATATAATTACAGTATTTAATAATGTATTTAGGCTACTGTTTTTCATAAATACCATAAAGTTACATGATAGTGAGGTGCTATAGGCTATGCCTGGTTTTATCTGTGGTTATCATGATCTAAATGCATGATAATGGATGACCAATGGTTAATTTTAATAGAACTCAAACAGTCACAATATTACATTTTACCAAATAAAAATGTGGTCGTTACATTTTTTTAACAGATGTTACAGTTTTAGTTAATGAATATACATTTAACATGCAACAGACGAATTAGCCTGAGTTAGGATGCAGATTTACTGTCAACTCACTGTCAAATATGCGTTTCAAGACAAAACATGTAATATTGCAGCCTGCACTGCAAACTGCTGAAGACACGTGCCATCAAAGTCAGGCAACACAAACCTGTTTCAAGACTTGAAACAATATCCCCCATTAGCACATGCAGAAACTATATTTTTCTATTAAGATATTTATTTTGTTAAGGAAAAATGACAAATGTTTGAATGTTCTACCTCAGATTTGTGAAATGTTCACCTGTTTGGCAAGTGTTTGTCATGATATGTTCTGACAATAAAGATTAGTTTAAAACCACACATAACGCTCTGGTTTCTACAACTTTCACTTAGGAGCAAAAATCTGCCTTTAAACTTGAAAGAAATAAAGATTTGACATTTATCGTGATAATTATCAATATCGACTGATAGAAAAAAAATTATCGTGATAATTTTTTTTGACCATATTGCCCAGCCCTATTTGAGAGAAATAGGCCTTTTGTGTACATAGAAAAAGTCTTAGATCTTTGAGTTCAGCTCATGAAAATGGGGGCAAAACAAAAGTGTTGCGTTTATAATTTTATTCAGTGTATATAAATGAACTAAATTAATAACTTTTTTTTTCAACAAAAATCAAACATCATTGAACTTACTTAAGCTGGACTGTGATGCTATTTTCTTCTGGAAACAAACTTAGTTTATTACTTAGTTATTTTCCTGTTATCTCTGTAAACGCTCAGTCTAATACTGACGGCTACTGAGGTGGTTTAGCCCAGGAGTACCCTGGCTGACGCGCTTTACCTTTGTTATTCTATTACCATACCGTCTCGTTTTAAGAGTCTCCAGACTTTGTTGTGTTGATGATTATTCAGTTTATTTGTTTGACCGTGCAGAGGTAAATTTCCATTTATCCAGTTTCAACGGTAAACCATATCCATATACATATACACATACAATAGAATGTAAACAATACGTTTCAGCGCCAATGCGCCACAGCGGTCAAAACCTTTTGCCCTTCCGGGACAAAACCCCCCTTCCTGTTGGCAGTTTGGATCCTTCCTTTATACCTTTGACCCCAGGTGATATTAGAGTGACACCCACTGTACAAACAAGGAACAACACCCAATATCAAAATGCACAAACACCACATTTGGCTCCTACAATCTCTGTAAAGCTGCTTTGAAAGAATCTGTATTGTAAAAAGCGCTATATAAATAAATGTGGCTTGACTCACAATATATGTCATCTAAAGAACTTTAATCATCTGTTGGTTTGTGTTTCAGGTGTATCTGCTGCTGAACAAGATGAAGTGAAGAGAGAGTCAGTGAAAGAGGGAGAATCTGTTACTTTAGATCCTGGTGTAATAAGAAAACCAAGTGATATAATGTTGTGGTATTTTAATGACATTCGCATCGCTGAAATCAGTGGAGATCAAAATAAAACATGTACAGATTATCAGTGTAAAGAGAGATTCAGAGAAAGACTGAAACTGGATCATCAGACTGGATCTCTGACCTTCACAAACACCAGAAACACAGACTCTGGACTCTATAAACTACAGATGATCATCATCAACAACAGCAGCTTCAGCATCACTAGAGTGAAGAGATTCAATCTTACTGTCATTGGTGATTGTATAATTCAGCCATTAGATGCATTTTCTTTTGAGGAAAAAAAATAGTTCAAATATTTTCAAATCAACCCAATAACTGTTGGGTAATGGACTGTTTAAAAAAGCGAACTTTGACTCAATGACACTTTGACTAATGTAATTAACATGAAAAATGCAGATTTCCAGTGAATATTGTGATTTTAACGGCTGTTGTTAAAAACAACAGAAGGTGCCATTAATAAGTTAAATCAATATCATACAACTGATGACCAGAAAGGTGTATGTATAATATAGAAATGTGTAAATATGAGTCAAAGATATTGTTAAATGCTGGATGGATTATCAGTCAATCTCTAGTAATAATGTCTGTCTGTCTGTATATGTTCCAGATTCAGGTTTGTCTTCAGGAGCTGTAGCAGGAATATGTGTTGGTGTTGTTCTGCTGGTGTTTGCTGCTGCTGCTGTAACTGCTGGTGTGATTTACTATCGTCTCCGCAAGAGCCAAGCACTAGTACCACATAATGTAAGTATTACATATCAGATGATTTAACAAGAAATATGAGAATAATTCTGTATACAAACATAAATGTAAACCGTGAATAGTCATTTTTTGTCCTTTCTTTTTTAACACTACAGTTCACCAGTGAGGCAGTCAAATTAACACTCACAAATTAACTAAATAACAATTCATATAAAAACATAAAGTGTGACTTTTGTCAAAGAGCAAGTGTCTTGTTAGAAATCGCCAATACAACAGTTTAAGACTTTTTTTTATGTGATATTGAAATCATAATACTTCATTTTTTGTATTTCTGAAGTACAGGAGAGTTTGATGCAGTTTATAGACAGTGTTAAATATTGAAGAACTGAAAACCTCTGGACATAAAACACAGTATTTTTGTGTTTGTGTAACTGATACATCTATCCATCTCATCACTTTAACCTTCTGTAAATCTGTGTTTTCTTACAGGAGGGTGAGGGTGATGCTGATCGCACCTGATCCCAATGACATTCCTTTGGAGGACATGGAACATCCAGACTCAGGCCGAGGCTCCCAATAAAATAATGTAACGTTATTTATCATTTTGATGCATTGAAATGGACACTAAAGAGAATTTGGAAATGATGGAAAAAGATCAGGTGAAACTCTTTAATTGTCACGATTCCAAGATTTCAGTGGTCGGTACCAATACCTGTGAAATAGCCTAGTTGCACGTGGCCGCCATGCTGGATTTCCGATCAGCGAGTGTGTGGATAGACACTACTTTACGCCGGTGCAGGGAGCCGGAGAAAGCGAAAATGATCTCTTATAGTTGTTTATAGAATCAATTATATCACTTAAAATACTACTAAGATATACATTACTATCACACGAGCAAATGGCAATTAAATGCACGGATGCAAAATCAGATTAATGGATGAAATACAACTGTTCACGAACAGAAGATTGTCTTGGACTCATGCTGCATACGCAATGAGAATTATGCCTACTGTCAATATAGAGTTAACTATGATTAGAGTTGTTTGCATGAAATACCGCGTGAACATTCACACGTTTGCCCTGTGATAGGCTACAATATATCTCCATAAATACTATTTTCTCAATTCTGCACATATATTTTCACTTACTTGCATCAATTGCTCGATCAATATTATCATCACATATTTTACAAACATGCTTTCTTTGCATCAATTATCTTTATAGATAAAAACAATAAAATCGTAAAAATTCTTTTTAAAGAAAAAAGTAAAAAATTTCAATAATTGCGATTAATTTACACTTTTAACTGTAGTTAACACAAACAATTTAATATTGCTAAGTTTGTGTGTATTTTACACGTAGTAAAATACTGTATGTGCTGCTTATAAACACCAGACAGATAATGATTAATGAAACAGATGCTCTTTATCCCACTTGCACAAAATAAATGCAGTAATAGAGAGCATAGAAATGCATAGGTGAAATACACTGAAAAGTATATGCATTTAAATTACATACTAAAACGCAAACCAGTTAGCAATAATAATGTTACCAAATAAAGTAATGCCGACTACAGACCCGGGTGTTTTTGGTCGGGTTGATTAAGTCATCCCTCCAGATCTTCTGCCCGTACCGTAGCGTCAACGGGGAATGCATGGAAACTGACTTCTTTGTTGTAATGTGAAGAAATGGTACATAAGACAACACAACAATGAAGTGTGGCTGTCACCCTCTGAAAGGCAAGTTGCCTCTCTTGAATCCTAAAAACACTCATTGTGAAAAAGTATCTCTCTGGAATCGAACTCGTCGTTGTTGTCTCTCACTCTTGCTGTCGCTGTCAGATCACCGGAAGTTTTCACCGGAAGTACTGGCCCACACACTCAAGTTCGAAAGTCAACGGTCGCCATATTGTGCACGGAGCGAATTGGCATTTTAGCCTTAAACACTATATGACTATAGGGCTGAGCGATATGGGTAGAACTCTTTATCTCCCTACAACTTCAGAAATCCCCATAATGTTAATTAACAGTACCACAATGGCCTTCGTCATCACAGTTTACTAATGCATATCTAGTGCTTTCCTTGTTCTCTGGGAAAATCAATAATATCAGAAAGGTGATCAGCACATCCTTGAGTTGCGCTGGGGTCAGACAGATAAGAGCACAACCTCAGATATGTCTGATTTAGAAGAAATTGTGGCAAAATTAAAACCTCAACCTGCGCCCTTGACACACTTCCCACATCTTTTCTCAAAAGTGTGTTAAACTGTTTAGAAGCAGATCTCCTAGAAGTGGTGAATGCCTCACTTCTCTCTGGGAGTTTTCCTATCTCCCTAAAAACTGCAGTTGTCAAGCCCCTCCTGAAAAAGAGCAATCTGGATAAGACCATATTAAACAACTATAGACCGATGTAAAATCTTCCTTTCATAGGCAAGATCATTGAAAAAGTTGTCTTCAATCAGCTGAACAAATTCTGAAGCTCGAATGGATACTTTGACAATTTTCAATCTGGTTTCCGACCGCATCACAGCACAGAGACAGCTCTCATAAAAATAATAAACGATATTCGCTTAAATACTGATACAGGCAAATTATCAGTGCTGGTACTACTCGTTTTTTTTTTTTTTTTTGCAATATGTCTATTTATGTGTACAAAATGATGTGTGGTACAGTATGTGCATGTTATGCATGTTGAATGTTGCTCCTGGTACAGTCTGTGAAAACAAATGTCTTTATTCTTTATTGTCCTCGATATTGTCCAATGAATCTGAAACTAAATGTTTAATTCTATTGAACTGTATATTTAAACATGTAACTTATTAAACAACCTTGCCTGTTTAATGCTTTGAGAATCTTTCCTTTTACACTGATAATGTTGAAAGCTAAAGTGATTGTAACTTTCGTTATCTAAGCGTTCAAGTTAAATCATGTTTTCCTATCAGAAAGACTTTTACCTTTAAAAGAATAAAGGTAATTTATTTTCCGTTAAGGGGTAAATGAAGTTCGAAATACGCCAGCAGTGATTACTGTAATCGAACATCTGACGCCGCTCACACTGCTGGGAGCGACGGTTAGATATGATTAGATAATATGTAAATATGTGCTGCAGGCTTTTCTCTCTATAACAAAATAAACACAACAAAATTGAGAAAACATCAAGCATAAGAAAACATTTATTTGAGTTTCTGGACGCTGTGCTATTCGTGAACCACTACACTACGCTAATACAGAGCAACAAAATATCAGACATCACAATAACAACTTATAAAAAAAACAGATGATCAAACAATGTCATAGAAAGATCAAAAGCAAAACAGAGATTCTGGCAGAAACCAAAGGCTGTGAGTCAGGGCCCGTATGAGCTCTAACATTAGATGCAGTATTTGATCATCAATTTTAAGCGATATTTTCATACACAACCTCTTTCTTTGATTTCTGCAAGGAAACAAAAACACAGTCAGGAACCTGCTGATGCAATCTAGTAACTATTATTAGCTAACAGGAAACTCTGATTAACGAACTAGTAAGTAATAGCGCACAGATGAAAGTGGTAGTTCACTATTAACTAATCAATAACTACTATTTTTTTAATGCTTCCCAGAGAACTACTGAAAAAGTTTATTAACAATCTAGTAACTACTTTTAACTAAAAAGAAACTCTGATTAACGAATTAGGAAGTAATAGTGCTCAGATAACAAGTAACAAAATTAGTTTGTGTAAAACGCCCGTTTTGGCTTGTACCCAAGTAAATAATCTTAACTGATATAAAATAAAAAGTCTTAATGAATGTAAACAGTCGGGAGAATATCTGAAATGTGTCAGATCAGTGCATTTTTCCTTAAAGTGACAGAAGCTTAATACACATGCTGCTGACCTTGACTGAATAACTTATATAGCTTTAATAAGGATTAATATATTTAATACATATAGTATGTTGCACCTGATGTCACGGGCGGTGGAGAAGAGATTCCAAAAGGCTTAAAGCAGGTAATACAGTCTTTAATGGAAACAAGGCAAAGCCGCCAAGGCCGTTTAACAAAGGAAAGTGCACAAAATATTCTTGGTAGGCAGAGTGATGCTCAAGCAGCAGGTCCAGAAGGTGAGATTAGAACAGGATTGCTGGTGGGGCGTCGAGCCCTCTGCAACTCTCCACGGCACGACACTGGACACAGCACAAATCAGGTAACGTACTGCACAAAATAATTAACAGCACCAGACAGGACAAGACAGGACAGGATAAATCATCTGTAGATGAAACACAAGCGTTTAGCAACATACGTGACGGGTAATAATAATCCGACAGAGAAGAGGTGAGAGAGATAGCTAGAAATAGAGAGACTAATGACAAGAGATCGAGAGCAGGTGAGGGGATGAGAGAACAAGGAACAGCTGAAGGAGATGAGTGAGTAATAACGTGTGTGTGTGTGTGTGTGTGTGTGTGCAACCAGCAGATGGAGACAGAGTAGGAAAAGAAGAGAGAAAGAACCAGGATCATGACACCTGAATACTGTTAAACATGTCTGATGTGATTTCATTTGTTCTGTTGTATTTTTTTGTGCTATTTAGTGTGGCTAGTAAACATTTTAGAAGAGCAAGTAGCCCTATAAACGCTTTAGCGTTGAGCTCTGTGTTTATATAGAGTCCCTAAAGACCTGCTGGTTTTGTTATAAAATAAAGTTTCAACATTTGTTACAGGCAAAAAGGCCCCCCAGGAATGTCACTTGGTCCACCTTACACCTCAAAGCTGGAGCCGGGCTTGGTTCACCATGGGCCATTTCTGTCTGTATATAATAAAGAGTATAAACTATATATATTATATAATAGTATATAACTATAATTAGCTGGATCAGGTGTGTTTAATTAGGCTGTGGCCCAGAAATTGAGTTTTGCACCCCTGATATAGAGTCGATTTGTATTTTCTATCAGACGTTCTAACTGCATCAGACGGATACATGTTTGCAGACCCATACTTTGTGGTTTTGATATATTACCAACCTAAACTAATCTGATAATAATCAGTGTGTGAGCGTGAGTGTGACGAATCAGACATGTGAGGCAGATCCATTTGCAACAATTTAATAAGCAGTCTCAAGCAAACATAAAGCGTTTCAGCAGAAAGATAACACAAGGCAGATATGCTTGTAAGGGCCGGACTGGAGCCCGGGGCAGTGGCCAAAACTCAGGGTCAGAGACAGGCTTGGTTCGACATGGGCAGCAGACAACAGGAAAACCGGAGACGGGCAAGGTTCAGGGCGGGCGGCGAGAATCAGAGTCCAGGTACAGGCAACGGTCACTTGGCAGGCTGCAGACAGTCAGAGAGGTTAGGAACAGAGAGCGCTCGGACATGAAACACGGGGTGAAACAATACTTCGCACAGGGTGCAGAGTTAACGAGGCAGATATAGCTCAGGGACCAGAGTTCAGACAGAACAGGTGTAATGCAATCAGAGCGTAACGATCCCTGCTAAGCTGAAGTATGAGACACTTAGTATTCAGGAGAGAGAGCACAGGACTGAGAGTGCAGGGAATCACCAGGGCTAGACGCCGCAACAGTGAGGCACAATGGCACATAATAAAATAAGGCATAGTGTTGTAGTCTGATCAATTTAAACAACAAGATCCTTTTTTTATTTGATTCTCGTTGTGAAATATAGCTCAACATCACATCGATTAAATTCAAATTGTATGAAATCGAAACTTAACCGAGTTTAAAAAAATTATAATTTGTTAAGTGCACTTTCAGATGATGAAATCGATGACACCAACATCAAGTATTCAGACAGTTCATTTGTAATGGACATTGTGTTTTCGGACTGCTTTTACATTTTTATTTGTGTAAATGAATGTATAGGTTTGCAAAATAGAAATATTGTATGTTAGTGTTTACCTTGAGTTGCAAACAATACAGGTGAAACTCGAAAAATTTGAATATCCTGCAAAAGTTATAATTTTGATGATTATGGCTTACAGCTTATGAAAACCCCAAATTCAAAATCTCAGAAAATTAGAATATTACATGAAATCAATAAAAAAAATGATTTTAAATACAGAAATGTCGGCCCTCTGAAAAGTATAATCATGCTTATATGTATATAGTTATATATACTAAAAAATATTACTTTCACCTTTTAATTTGAATTACTGAAATACATGAACTGTTGCACGATATTCAAATTTTTCGAGTTTCACCTGTACATACACATGAGCCTCCCTTACTGGAGGAAATAATGACCAAGACTGATCACCCACAGACACAAGTCTGTTCACTGGTCAGTCTGATGCAGATTGTAAACAAAACTTCAATCAGCATGTTTTAATCAGACTGACTGCAACACTGTCATAAATGATCTTACTGTTTTTGGTGTTGTTGGATCACACAATGCTGAATCGGTTCTGTCTTCCTCCTGGGTCTGGACTTTATAAATATCACAGGCATGCATTAATTGCTTTCTCTCCTGGCCTGTTTTTCTACCTTTCTTGCAGATGCAGAATATCACGATTTCAGCAACAATCATCAGAGATCCAGCAGAGATCAACACTATCAGAGACACTGAGACTGGAGGAACTGAAGGAGAAGATAAGAGAGACAGTCATTAGTGTGAGTGAATGCATCAGTCTGATCTACAACAGAAGACACAGATCAGCTCAGTAAATACACACATATATCATCAGTGCTGTGGTACCTGCACATGTGTGACAGAGTGTGTTGATGTCCAGATGTGTGGTCTGGTTGCTGATGGGATTGTTCAGCACACAGCTGTAGGTGTTTTTATCCTGATATTCCACCTCCAGAGGTAGAGAGAGACTGATGCTGAGATCACACACACTGATGCTGGACAATACACTGATTCCTGCGTACCAGGAGAGAGTCGCATCACTCACATTCAACACTGATGAACACACCAATGAACAATTTGACGATGATGATGAATAGTCTCTGCTGATGACTGGAACAGGCAGATGAGCTGCAAAATATAAGAGAATATGGATAATTCTAAACAACAATCTGATTTTTAGTGTAACATGTTGACGGTCAGTGTTTCTGTCATCTCAAACTATAAAATGATTAAATCATTTGATATTTAAATAGTTAACAGAATGATCTGAAGCTCAAACTGCATTTTTTGTGGCATAATGTTAATTACAACAAAATAATTTCTATTCCTCACTACTTTTTATTTTTTTTTAAAGCAGGGGTTGGAACGACATGAGGGTGAGTAATTAAAGGTGCTCTAAGCGATGTCAGGTGATGTCACTTCTTGTTGACGTTTAAAGTATTGTCAAACAAAACGGAGGCGAGCTAGACCCTCCCTCCTCCTCATCCGCGCACTAACCCCCCAAATCCTTCTTGTCGAATATTGTCTGGAACAGTTTGTTATGTTTCGTGGTGCGGGTAAGCCGTTTGTTTTTGTTGCTGTTTGTGGAGCCTGGGGTGTCTGCAGAGAACGTGTTTTTTTACAGTGTGTTCAGGGCACAGGCAGCTAGCGGATAGTGAGGAGATGTTTATATGTGACAAAAAATGTTTTGGCCTAAAAAACGTGTGACATCGCTTAGAGCACCTTTAATGACAGAATTTTCATTTTTGGGTGAACTAACCCAGCAGGCACGGGATATAGACTACGACGTCGGTCAGACGTTGGATTTTGGTTGAAAATGAAAGTCGTGTTGACGTCTAAATCCAATGTTTGTTTGACGTCAAGCTCCAACGTTGGGCAGTCGTTGAATTTTGGTTTGGAATAAACCAAACAAAAAGGTGAAATGCATGGCCGTACACTTATTACCAGCTTCACTTAAAACTAACCAGATTTACTTTATTTCATTTCCATTTGAATTAAATCATATTTTGTATTTTAAAGTCACCATGATGGTGGTGAGCGTTTGCTTTAGTTGTGCTCTTGATCCTTGACTCTTTAATATAAAATTTTCTTTTGCTGCTATAATTGTGTGTTTATAAATCACACTTGTAGCTAAAAAAGCCATGAGATCAGGTGATGTTGGCTGTTTATTGATGATATCATCATGTAATTGCCTGAATCCCTGATCTTATTCAGTGTTTAATGTTTTGATTATTTGACTAATACTTCTAGTTTTAGTGTGGTTTTATTCATATAGAAGTCATTTGATTCTACAGCATATCTAGCAATGTTTAATGACATAATATACTTGTTTTTTAAATACTATTTAGTGCACACAAATCTTTAATCTATGGCATTACTTAGACACACACAGACATCAAGAAACAGCATATGAATCTCAACAATGGTGACAATCAAACAAAATATCCTGATAATCAGATCAACTCACGAGCTACAAAAAATCCAGCTGCATAATTTATTAATGCCACAATGCATGCTGGGAGATATGGGTGAGTTTTGATTGGTGGTACCCAGCATGCACTGCAGCATAAAGCATTTCATTGATTGTCACCATTGTTGAGAGTCATACGCTGATTCTTGATGTCTAAGTAATAATGTAGAGGAAAAAGTTTAATGCACTAAATGTTTTAAAAATCCTTTATATTATTTGATAAACAACATTGCTCTCTTGCTGTAAAATAAAATGACTTCTGTTATAAAACAACATCAAAAACACACAAGTCCAATATAATCAAAACATTAGACTCTGAATAAGATCAGGGACTCAAGCACTTACATGATGATGACTTCATCATCAACAAACTGCCAACATCACCTGATCTCATTTTCTCTAGTTTCTTTTTGCCACAATTAATGTGCTTTATAAATGCACAATTACAGCAGCCAGAGAAAATTTTATAATAAAGAGTCAAGGGTCAAGAGTCCAACTAAAGCAAACGCTAACCACCATCATGGTGACTTTAAAATACCACTATTGATTTCATTAAACCGGAAGTGAAATAAAGTCAGTCTGGTTAGTAATAAGTGAAGCTGGTAATGCTGTTTGAGTTGTTTACTCCTCTTCTGCTGAAATCTTCACAGATTTAATGTGCTGCCATGCATGTCACATTTTCTTGTGGTGCTTATTCCAGCCAAAATTCAACATCTGTCTGACGTTGGAGCTTGACGCCAAACAAACGTTGGGTTTAGACGTCAACCTGATTTTCATTTTCAACCAAAATATGACGTGTGACTGACGTTGGATTAGTTGGAGTCCAACGTCTTCCTGACGTCACATTGACGTACTGTGCCTGCTGGGAATAAAACAAGAATATGTGGACAGGACAAATTAGCATTTTACTCACCATAGACAGAAACTCTGAATGTTTTTGTTGTCAGTATATTTCCACTTATCTTTACTTCATAATCTCCAGTATGTTCAGTTCTGGTGTTTGTGATGGTCAGAGATCCAGTTTGATCGTCCAGCTTCAGTCTGTCTCTGAATCTCCCATCAGGAACATCATCAGATTTGGAGAAGACTCGGTTCTTTTTTTAAATTTTAGCTATGAGAGAGTTTGTTAGCTCCAAATGTCCACAGTATATCTTCATCTTCCTGATTTCAGTAACATCAGTGTTTAGAGTAACAGAATCTCCCTCCATCACTGACACTGACTTCACTTCATCAAAACCAAACACATCTGATGAACAAACAGATTTTAAACAGATTATGACCTGATGGTTTACAAAGCCTGAAATCAGCTGATGTTTTTAAATGTGAATTAAAAAAAAAAAAGTACAACAGCAGCAAAGACACAAAAGAAAATGAAAAGTGAGATATATGATCAGACAGATGTGTGTGAACTAATAATTCGATTTTTATGGTGTTTTTAAAAGTCATATGGCATAGAACAAAATTAATGACACTACAAAGTCAGTTACAGCATATTGATATTTTTAGCACCTTGTGTATATACATATATATCACTACATAAAACACGTTTCTTGCGCATTTTGATTAATTAATTTTATATTACTTTTGTTGTTTGTCATGGTTATCATTTTTAGAGATGACTGGGGATATTTAAAAACACATAAAACATGTTTAAATTATGAAGATTTGAAAGTGGCTCAATGGAGGATTCGCTTTCTAAGCTTCCACTGGTTGAAATGACTATGATAATATCCATTATTTTCAATGATTTAACATCTGTGAAGAATGCTACTGTTATTAAGTTAAAAATATATATTTAAAACTTACCAATCAGACGGCAGCAGCACAAACAGAACAAAACAAACACGTGAAACATTTTCTTCAGCTGTTCAGTGAAAAGCTTGATCTAGTTACACAATCCTCTGATAACCATCAATATATTAATCTTGCATGCATATGAATCCTCCCACGACAGCGCTTGACCCTCCGAGTTCACACACATTACACACACTCACTGAAAGTGTGTTATGATTTTATATTATAACATTTACATCTTCTTCTGTCTCTTAAGACTTAAACTATTCCCAACAGTGGAAAACATTCTTCATGTTATTATTTATTTTTCAAACGTAGTTTCCTTACTGTGTTAAATAAGTACAATTAGAGTGGATTATTATATGAATCTTACTAAATTTCATGTTTAGAGGGCCTATTGTAAAGCTGTTTTTTTTTTAATTCAGTTTATAATTAAATGATCAATTATCGTTTATGGGAGGTAAAAAACTAACAAAATAGATAAAACAATCTGCCATCTCACATTGCCAGTCTTATCAATGTGAGACACAGCTCAGCTGAGTCAAACTGAAACCTGCTGCAATCTGATTTCTACAGAAACATGACTTTATCTTTTGAGTGGCCAACTATCTTGGCTATTCAGTGCATGTGTGTTTAGTGTGTAAGCAAAGAGTTTCTTCCTGTCCTGCTGTTTATGAAACTTACAGTTGATACCCTCAAAGAACAGCTTTACAGTCAAATAATGTTTCAAAGACAGTCAAATCAGAGTTACAGGTCCAACTGCACTCTTACCCATCATGCATCTTTGATACCATACACATGTCGACATCTAAACAAAACACTAAATAATACACCAGAAAAAAGAGCATGTTAGTCCTCTGTGTCGTCTTTTAATAAGCTATTGCATTCAAACCCTGATCTCAAGAGGCGCAATAGCAACTGATGCTAGTGGCTGTGGTCTTTACTGGTTGAGAACCACCTTGCGTCCTTGTTATGCAACTTTTTTGAGAAGTCATATTTCTATAGACCAGACATCATAAGATTATGCTCATTGCAGTGTGTGTAGTTACACCATCTACCAGCAGGTGCTAATGCGATAAAAATAATTAAAGGTGCTCTAAGCGATGTCACACGTTTTTTAAGCCAAAGCATTTTTTGTCACATACAGCAAACATCTCCTCACTATCCACTAGCTGCCTGTCCCCTGAACACACTGTAAAAAACCCGCACCACGAAACATAACAAACTGTTCCAGCCAATAACCGACAAGAAGGGTTTGAGGGGTTAGTGTGCAGATGAGGAGGAGGGAGGGTCTAGCTAGCCTCCGTTTTGTTTGGCAATACTTTAAACGTCAACAAGAAGTGATGTCACCCGACATCGCTTAGAGCACCTTTAAAGAGGATTGTGTTCTGAGCTCTGTCTGGTTAAAGGTCATTAGGTCAGACTCAAGTTCTCAATTACACTGAATATATAACTTTGTTGGACAGGCAGTATTAACTATTGTAAATGTAAAGTTACAGAACTCTTTCTGTGAAAGCTTAATGTTTAAATTAATCCAGAATGTAATTATCTTTCTTGCAGCTTCAAAACTTGCATAATGTGTTTGATGGTTATCTGAAATTCTCAATATGTCTGGTTGGTGTTCCCTTGTTGTCCACCAGAGGTCTCTTCCCCTTACCGTCACCACCTCATCATGAACTCCATTTCCCATAACCCTTTGTCTGAACTCATCACTGATCATTGCACACAGCTGTTCCCACTCACATTGTTTGTACCTGTCTGTTTATACCCTGTCTGTTTCTGTGATTGTTTGTTTAGTTAACTTTGTTCATTAAAATAAAATAATAATGTAGTGTTCAAAACTCTTTACCTGACAATAGTCTACAAATTCTTTAAAATAATAAATTTGTTTCTACTAATTCAATAAAGTTATACGATGTTTTACAAGAACACGACGAAAAGCCTGCCTGTTAGAAAACGTCACGCCCCTTCTCCTCGTCATCGCGCGCTCGTTTAAGAAAGTTCTACGTTTATTTATTAGGCTACTTTCATTTTAAACAACTCTGTCTCCAATAAAGCAGAAGAACAGAACCCTTTTATGGTTCGGAATTTGCGGTCATTTTTCCGAGTGAAAAGTGGTGAAAAATGAAGCTTTTCATTCATTTGTCCTTAATGATCGTGTTTTTTCTCGACCATGGTAAGACTTTTATTCGTTACGGGTCAACGATAAAAACGATTTATGGTCAATATTCGTTACGAGATATGAACATGCTTGGTTGCATGAGTGAACACAGGTAACTATAGGGAAAGGGGCATTGTTGAAATCACAACACTTTTATATGTTTTTGTTTGACTTATTTACTTCTCCAGGTGTTTTCGGTGTTGGATCAGATAAAGTGTCAGTGTCAGTGATGGAGGGAGATTCAGTCACTTTATACACTGGTGTTCAAACAAAACAACAAAAATATA
This sequence comes from Gila robusta, assembly GCA_030770095.1. NCBI lineage: Eukaryota > Metazoa > Chordata > Actinopteri > Cypriniformes > Leuciscidae > Gila > Gila robusta. Next base: position 73,452 of record JAVALU010001586.1, on the reverse strand, counting down.
TTAAATGGTATTTTAATGACACTCGCATTGGTCAAATCAGTGGAGACCTGAGTAATATCTGTACAGATGTTCAGTGTAATAATGGCACTGAGAGATTCAGAGACAGACTGAAGCTGGATCATCGGACTGGATCTCTGACCATCACAAACATCACAATCACAGACTCTGGAGTTTATAAGCTACTGATCAACAGCAGCAGCAGGAACAGTGAAAAGATCTTCAGTGTTACTGTTCACGGTGAGTCATTAATGTTTAGCCTATTATTTTAGTTTATATATAAACTAAACTGTTGTAGACGTGCTTAAATCACATTGTTAATATGTTTATTAATATGTTAATAATATGTTATTTTCTTTACCTGTAGGCTATATTAATTCACATATAAAGATAATCTCTTTACAAACTTGCTATTTAATGGCAGTTTATAGAATTAACTCACTTTACATGATTAAAAAGTTCATTTTGATTTAAAACAAAATAATTTCCATTTGCAAGTTAGTTTTAATTAGTTTAAATTAGTTTTAAGAGTATTTTTTTGAAAGGAAGCTGCAGTTGAGCTCAGATGACAGCGTCTAATCACGACATCTCTGATCTGCTGATTATTATCCATTTAAATGACAATAAAAATATGCAAAATGTGTTTATAAGCACAGGCATAAATGGTTATTTTCAGATCAATAGTTAAGAAGGGGCTTCGCATTCATGTGCTGTTCTTTTGTTTTGTAGTTTATTTGTTATCCTCAAAAAGATCCTCTGCATCTGTTGGTTTGTGTTTCAGGTTTTTCTGCTTTTGAACTGTATGAAGTGAATAAACATGAGGGAGAATCTGTAACTTTAGATCCTGGTGAAGTAAGAAAACCAAATGATGTGATGACGTGGTATTTCAAACACATTCTCTTCACTGAAATCACTGGAAATCCAAATAAAACCTGCACAGATGTTCGGTGTAAAGAGAGATTCAGAGACAGACTGAAGCTGGATCATCAGACTGGATTTCTGACCATCACAAACACCAGAAACACAGACTCTGGAGAATATACACTAGTGATCACCATCATCAACAGCAGCTTCGGCATCAGCAGAGTGAAGAGATTCAGTCTTACTATCATTAGTGAGTGTATAATTATCAATGCATTTCCATTGAGGAATTAAAAAACAGTTCAGTATTTTTAAATCAAACCAATAAATGTTGGGTATAGTGGACTGTTTAGAAAAAGCAAGCTTTGACCTAATTTGAATACGTTGACTAATGTAAATGTGAAAAAAATACATCATATTCATTTTCAGTGAACAGTCTTTCCTGTTCAGTTCACAGTGCTGAGAAGCTGTTTCAGCTGCTGTCGCTAAAAACAACAGATGATTGCAATTCATTTGTTAAATCAATATCATACAACTGAAAATCAATGTCAAATCAATATCAGTCAAAGTTGTTAAGAACTGGATGGATTATCAGACAGTTGCTCTCTCGTAATGAGGACTGTTTCGGTTTATTTGTTCCAGTTTCAGGTCTGTCTTCAGGAGCTGTAGCAGGAATAGTTGTTGTTGTTCTGCTGGTTTCTGCTGCTGCTGGTGGTGTGATGTACTATCGTTCCCAATACTAACTTAAGTAAGTATTACATACAGCTGATTAACAAGATGTATGAGATTTATGGTGCAAAAATCCTTTAAAAGAACAGTGATATGAATAAATGTTATATTTTGTAAATAATGACAATTCTTTTTTAAATCAGCATTGTCATTTGCAAAAGTTATGTTCTGTTTTGTTGTTTTATTATCAATTTATTTGCTTGATATCTGTTTAACGTTGATTACTCTCCATGTGTATTAAGCCCTCAGTTCTTTCAGTTCGTCACTGTTTTACCTGAGCTCCTTTCACACAGAGATTCCTGAAAATACACTGATAATGTGTCCTGGATTTGTCCTGGTATCGTTTGATTTTGGTGTATTCACACTGCCAGGGATTTTCTGGAATCTGTGCATGCGTTCACACACATCCCGCAAAGACACGAGGCATTAGGGTGTGCTGTGTTTTTGCCAGATTTTTTCATCCTTCCTTAATTCCTTGACGAACACAAACATTTTCTTTGTTCCTACAAATCATGTTAATGTGCAACATGAATGTTGATCTGCATTTAAAACCCCCGGGGCACGTTCCGGGCCAGATCCCATTTCTGGGATCGATCTTGGGACGTGTTTGCGTTCACACAGAATGCATTCTCTAGCAATTCTATGGCTATTTTCTGGGATCAACGCTCTGTGTGAAAGGGGCTTTGGCTTGTTGAATAAGTCTTTAATTACAAAGTTCCTTGAATATAGCAATTAAAGACTAATTCTAGTAATTCTCCATCGTGCAATCAAGGTTTTAACATAAATATACACTGTGAATAGTTTTTTTTTTGTTGTTGTTGTTCTTTATATTTGAACAGTATTAACTCTACAGAAGCAGATGTTCAAGGGCGAGGCAGTGTCAAAACAATCAGAAACAATAATAATTCCCTAATAATCTAAATAATTAATAGAAAAACAATGCAACTTCTTTCAGAGAGCAAGTGTCTTATTTGAAAACAGCATTACAACGGTTCAAGATTTTCAGATACGATATTGAAATCATAATACTTTTTTTTTATTACTGTACTAGTACAGAAGATGACAGTGCAGTTTAAGACAGTGTTACATATTTAGTAAAAGAAAACCTCTGTACAAACAACTGGAAAAAACACAATTCCAATTCTATTAAACCTCCTCATTTCTTATAACCTTTTGTGAATCTGTGTTGTCTTGCAGCAGATTGAGGACAAGACAGACGATAAAACAATCATTGAAATGGACACTGAAGAGATTTAGAAAATGATGGAGAGAGGAGGATCAGCTGAAACTCTCATCGATTCCAGCGGACGATTCCATCGGTGCCAGTACCAGTCAGATTTCACCTATTACATACCAATTTAAATATCACATCAAAATCTGATTTCTTATCATTTTTTTTTTTTTAATTTAAATGTTAAACTGACTGTGTTTTTTTTTTTTTACAAATACCTCAAGACGGGCATTATGACCAAGATTTTCCTCCTCAACACAAGGACAGTCTGCATTACTGATACTGTGGGTGTTTTTACTGGTGTTGTTGCTGTTACTGGAGAAGTATTGTATCCTTGTTTTGCAAAAGATTATAGTTTAAACACTAACACTAAACCTTATGTCATTCACCTTCATCAGAAAACATTGGTTGGCCAACTATGAAAAGCATGGATTTTTATATGTCCAGAAGCTGCTCTGCAAGCAAAACCTGAATTCATTGATTTATTTTAAAGTTGGTGAAACACTTTGCTGAGTGTATTTATTTTATCTGAGGGCCCGTACCTGACCGCATATACGACACAGACTGTTTTAAACTTTGTTACTCTGGCGTTAATCCTGAGAAATACTTGATGTGACATTTGTCAGGAGGAATGTTACAGCAACATTTACATTCATCTTTGAAATGTAGAAAAACGAGTTCGTCTTCTTACCTGAAGTTGAGAACAAATATCAGTGACATTTTATGAGGTGCTGATTCATTCTTTCAGTTTATTTGTTGGCATGTTTGTAAATGAAGTCTATTTGTCGTGTTATTTGTCTGTTTTTTCCATCTCGTGTCTCTTTCAGTTTTATTAATGAAGTATGTTCAGCTGTGATTGTTTTGAAACTCGTGGCATTATTGTATTTTGCTGCTGTGTTTGAGTGGTAGAATATTATCACTGTTTGATTGAGATGATTGTCTTCACTTTAATATTCTGTTTTTTCAGTCTAGCCTTCAGCTTTAGACTTAAGGCTTTTCTTGGTTCTTTCATTTGGCAGCAATCTTGTTCTTTTGTTCCTATTTTTGGATTTGTCTTTCAGCTGGTGCTCATCAATATGTGCCTCAATAGAGGTGTCTCGTGATGTTTATGACATGGTACATGGTATTTTAAGAAAAGTCATTCAAAGCTAATATATGCAAAAATATGTATTTTTAACCAAACATCAACAAGAACTGGACTTGAATGTTGTAGTTTTACAACTGAACCCTGAAACTTCCATTCCTGATTCTAACAATAAATCTAAATTGAGCTTACTTCCTTTTTCTCTAGGATGTAGCCATCAGACAAACTCTAACCTCCTAAAGTTTTGACTTAATATAACTTTGGTAAAAGGAACTATGAAATTACATTAACCATTATATTGTGAAAGTATTGATTGAAATATTAACCCCTCACAATATTTTTGATGATACAGGATATTTTTGCTGATGTTACTAACAAAAGGTAATGAAAGGGGGGACTTGCTTTGACAATGTAACCAATCGTGATGATGGAGAGCGTGATATCCCAGGTGAAAAATAATTCTATTAAAAATATACTTTTTATAAAGTGTACTAAGTATATTTTCTACATTTTGTACTATTTTTGTCAAATCCAAGTATAGTTAAGTGTATTAAATTATGTATTAACTTCAACTTAACATCTATTTGACTACACTTCTAGTGTAAATAGTATACTAAAATGGAACAACTTTTTTTAAACTTCAAGTGCACTAAAATACACTAATGAAAATCAAGATTCATGAGCAATTAAGCACACTTACAGTACAATTGCATTGTATCCCCAGGTGAAAAGGAAATATATTTAAATTGTGCTTATTTTGATATACTTAATGTATTTTAAGTTTACTGTATCAAGTATGTATTAAATGTGTTATTTTGAAACAACTTTAAGTATACTAAGTGTACGTTAATATGTATTTAAGTTCAATTTTAAGGTAATAGTAATATATTTTATTATATTTAATTGTGTTAAAATGGAACTATTCTAAGTACATTTAGTGTAATATAATAGCACTTCTTTAAATTGTATTTTTAATACACTTTAAATCTACTTTAGAAATACAGCTGAAGTATATTTTTAGCTTCACATTAATGTGTTCCAAGTATATTTTAAATATAATATCAGCTTATTAATAATGTATTAGTAGAACACTATAAGACAGTATATTAAACATATATTTTTACAAAACCATTAAATATGAAAATAATATATTTTAATGTATTAAAATACAGTGAAAACTTATAATTCAGTAAAACACACAGTAAAAACACACTCAAACACTCTTTGAAAGATAGTAAACTTTAATGCACTACATCAGTACAGCATCATATAAAAACTAAACAAAATACATAAAATGCATTGATCTGCAGAGGTATTAAACAGAAGAAAAAAAAACTCAAACAAAGTGATATACAATAGCTGCAAAAAAAAAAACCTTCATCCTTCAAGTGAATTGAAGTGATTGGTCTTGGAGTTTTCCTCATTGTTGCATTTTCTTCTAATCAGTGCTCGCACCTCAGACACTGTCGTGGTCGGAAACTGTTTGATCACAGTATCTATGAAAAGGGAAAAAGCAAAATTAACCTCTGTTAAAAAAGTCACTGTTCCCTTTTGAAAGGGAACTTGCACTGCATATCTAGGCGCCCCTGTTATACTTCTGGGTCGTACTAATATAGTCATAGGCTGTCGCCAAATTTGATTGCCGTGATTTTATAGCTTTTCAGACACCGGTTCACCTGGAGGGCGTTCCCCATAGCATAATCCATACAGTGTCTCATTCCCTGTTCTCAGGGAACAGAGCTTACAGTCGTAAAGTCGTAACACGTTTTTTATTACAACACAGTATGATGTTTTGACATTTCCCTACATGTTGTATTAGAAGGTGAAAAAGACGTACTGTTAAATGTATTATAAATGCATTCAATTATATTTGTATTGTACTAAAAACATACTTAAGTACATTTTTAATAGTATGTCTTTTTCACCTGGTCAAAATTAAATATTTTTGCATGTAATGCTTAGTTCATATATTTTAACAGTAGACATTCAATAACATTTTTTAATGTAATTCAAAAAAAGAGTTAATAATATATCTACAGCAAAAACATTAAGTCTTGCTGAACAACAGTGAACATACAACAGTATTGTATGTTTTGTTCATAATGTGTTTTTTCTACTTTGAAAAAATAATATAATATAGTATTTTAATAGAGGATAGGCCTATGAAGACCTGACACTACTCAGAATAGATCCACATTTTACAGAAACAACAGAGGAAAATACCACTTTTACAATTTCCAATAGAAATCATATTTCTGTTATTGAATGTAATGTTATATGTAGCTATTCTAAAATACAGGCCTCGACATAAACGCTTTTTCTGTGTATTTTTCTGAAGGGATAAGTGAAAAGAGTATTTTTACTAGCCCTACCCAGACAAGTAGTAACACTGAGAGAATGATTCATATTTTTATTTTTCAAATTTAATATAACGTTATCTTAACAATATCTCAAGAATGCGGTTTTCCAAAATATAACGTAAAAAAAAAATAATCAAGTAGTTATTCAAGATAGATACAAGCAGTTATTATAAGTCGCTTACATTTTAGACACACTATTGACTGTTTTTGTTGTTTTTCAACAACGAAAAGTTACAAACAAAGAGGCTCAACTATTAGGCCTAACGTTACTTACTCGACGTCATCTACTGACGGTTTAATAAAAAATAAATAAAATCTTTGCAATATGCAAATGTATTGGTTATGTATTAAATTTAAAAACTCTCATATCATTAGTTATTACCGTTTTAATTTCGCAGTGCAAGTTATTTAATTCGTTTTGTAAAAGCTTATAGTGGATGATTACAACTTAATATAGGCCTATTTATCAAAGTAAGATATTGACATGAAAACTGACAGCCTAATATTAATGAATTAGCCTAACATTTTATGGATTTAAATATCACAAATGTGTAAGTTTAATAAGAGCTTAAGGATAAATTATTACGACACAAATAAGTACGTTAACATGTGTTAGGCCTAACGTTACGTTATTATGTTCACCGATTTAAGTTACTTGTTGTCCAAGGGACAATCAAGCCGTGTAATCACTATTAATAACCATTTTGTTTTCTGCAAACACCGTGTGCAATGTTTTTATAGTTGTTTTATGTCACTGTCTAGATTAAGTAGGCTATCTATAATAACAATTGACTAAGTTGATCTACGTAACGTTATGTAGCTCGCGTCAGTGTCAAGTAATCGGTTAACTTCAGTAATCCACTTTATCTAACATAGAGCATCGGCATCAACTTCTGAAAATATTTTCTAAACCCAAAGTGAGAATAAAGCCACTTATACTAATCACTTAAACTAATAAACTTACCCCCAAGAAGTAAGATCTTTGCTGGCAGTATCTTGCTCTGTCCATGTCGTAGCCCTCTTCACTGCAGTTGTTCGCGGGAGCTGACCTGGTATTCTGCTCGTCTGTGTTCTCTGAATATTAGATCGATGCTGTCCACCTTCACTAGGTCAGAGTCAGGGAAATAATACAAAGCAAATTTCGGAAAAGACATGATTTCTGTTGAAATATCCGTATAGTTGGAATACCACAGTATCCGTTGCCCGCCCAACTTGTAATTTCAAATGGCAGTGTGTGATTGGACAATTACCTGCATGCTTGGTTTGAAAAGCTTGGCTCTGATTGGTCGAAATCTATGCACCTCGAAATAAATACACACACACACACACACACACACACACACACACACACATATATATATATATATATATATATATATATATATATATATATATATATATATATATATATAAATTTATGCATATACCGGTATGCAATTAGTTTAAGAATTCATTTGAAAATCTGATATATTTATTGATGTGTTATTTAAATATATTAAAATGTTAAACATGTTTTTCACAATATTTTAAAAAAGCAGGGCTGAAGCACACACTGTAAAACCAAACAGTTGTTCTAACTAACACTTTTTAGTTAACTTTACTTAATATCAAAGAATTAGTTGAACTTACTTAAAACAATTTAGTAATCTGTACTGTTTGCATGCTATGCCTTCTTTACTCAGAAAACCCAAGTACACATTACTTGACTGGTTTGAGTACCATTTTGCAAAAGCAAAAAAAAAAAAAGCAGGCGGGGCAAAGGGTTTTTGAGGCGGGGTAAATCTTAATAGACTTTTCACTGATTTCTTCGACTAACAATTTTGGGAGAACGTCACATAAGTTGACTTTGTAAATTCATGTTGATTTCCTAAAATTTCTCACCATTATTGTGATAAGTGTTTCCATTGGTTGGGCACTGGGAACTTAATTTATATTATTGTAATTTTCTTCCAATTGATGCAGTGATGCAACATGAAATCAGTTAAATGATTTCAAAGGAAGTGAAGTAATAAATATTACATATATTTATACTTACATTATTTCCATGTTTTGAATGAATTTATTAATGATATCTATCATAACTATTTAATGTATAATAATGATCCTTCAACATTTTATTGCTAACACTTATGGCTTAAACTTTTAATTGGGTTGATATAATCCCTCTATATTTGTGACAATATCTTGCAATTTTGCTTGAGTCACACACAGACTTCAACATTCAGCATGCAAACCACAACAATGGTAACACATTTTTTCATTATTAATTTAATTAATTAGATCATTACAATTGTATTTGCTGTCTCTTGTCAGTATAACCCCAATAACGATAGCAAATACAATTGTAATGGTAAAATAAAGCCAAAAATAGTAAAACAAAGCAATTAATTTATTCATGCCGCAATGCACTCTGGGAGTACACTTCCTCAGATCACAGATAGAATTAAGTTGACAAAACTTAAATAGATTAAGTAAGAAAAACTTGATGCAATTAAGTTATGATTACTTAATTAAATTAAGGCAACGAGTTACCTTAGTTTTTTTAAGTAGATTCTACTTGTCCGGGTTTACAGTGCATGCTATTACATAAATATTAAAAATATATTGCAGTAGGCCTATACATGGTTATAAATAGTGTAACCAACTAAAATATTAATCGTTTTGCTATACACACAAAGTAAACATAAAAAATACTTTAAGTTAGTAACACAAGTATGTTTTCTGTAAATACACTAAAACATCACTAAACGTATGCTTGTTTTTATCATATTTCTTAAAAGTATAATTAAGCATATATTTAGGCTATTACAATGTATTTTGAATACAATTTTTTAGAAATATAATTAAAATATGTTTGTATTTAGCATATTTCTTAAAAATGTAATTAAACATATATTTATTACCAATGTAGTTCTAGTACACTTTTTAGAAATATATTTAAAGTATGATTGTCATTAACATATTTATTAAAAATGCAGTTAAGCATACATTTATTACCAATGTACTACTAATATACTTTTCAGAAATATATTAAAAGTATATGCTTGTCTATAGCATATTTATTATAAATCTAATTAAGCATATATTTATTACCAATGTACTTATAGTACATTTTTTAGAAATATATTAAAATGCAATTCAATGTATTTTTAGTTCAATTTAAATAAGCATGTTGGAAATACAAAAGTATTACAAACATACTATTTGTATTTCAAATATATTTTTAATACATTTAATACTACGTCTTTTTCACCTAATAGAAATACACTTAAAAAGGCATTGCAGCGCAAATTATAGTTGTGTTTAAGTACATTTTGTGCATACTGCTATCATACTTATAATTACTATAAACTTCTATACAATTTAAAATACATTAACAACAAAGTACACTTTCAAAAAGTACATTTAAAAAATAATTTGATTACTGGTCAATTAGTATACTTACTTTTTGGACTCTTAAGTTGAACTTAATTACATCTTTTTTGAAGTATACTTTTAAAAAGTACATATTAAGTACTCTTTAAATAAAGCACAACAAGTAGAAGCATACTTGTTTTATACTTCATGTACTTCATTCATATTTCTAATACACTAAAGTATACTACTTTTTTACCTGGGATGTTAGTCATGATGATTCTGTTTTGAGATGTCTGGGTTTGAAAGTGATAATGTATCATGTCATATTATAAAAACTGTTGTATTCGTGTTGACTGGTGGGATTCTCAATGGCATTTGTCTGAGATCCACCGGCCTTGCTTCTTTATAGGGAGATTCTCTGAGAACTGCTCGAGAACTCTCCTGGCCGTGATAAAAGCATTTAAAGGACATTTGCTGTAGCCTGTCTGATATTTCTGCTGCGCAGCAGGACAGTTTAGGGTAAGTTAAAAAACAAGTTAGAATTAATACAATGTAAACTCGGCTGTAGTCGACTGTAGACTGGCTGGAGTATAGGACTAGATGGATGCTCTAGTCGACTGGAGACTCGCTGTAATTTAGGTAAAAGGCTGTAGTCGACTGGAGACTCGCCGAAGTGTAAGTTAGAGTAGTTAGGTTTAGGGAAAAATCCACTACACAAATATTGTTTGCACTCTGGACTGAATAATCTTTGAATGTTCATGATACATATTAATAACATGATTCATTCATGAAGGCTGGAATCTGTGTGTCTCTAAAATATTTTGTGTGTGTGTGTGTTATCAGAATAACTAAGCTAATATTGAATCATTGAGTTGTAAATTATTTTAACACTGATGCACTAAACTTTTACCAACAGTTATTAGTGATAGTTACTACAGTAAACTAGTATCAGACACTCAAAATAAATGAGAACATTTCTGAAAAACGTCTTACACTGTTTAAAGAAGATTCCACAGTAAATTATGATTTTATAGAAGGAACAATAGTATCTGTGGGAAATGATTAGCATTGTCATTTGCTTTATGGTTTTTCACAAATAATGCATAGTTTTCTTCAACAAGTTATGAACACAGTGAATAACTCTAAAAGTGATGCTTGAAACACACACTACTGACAGCTCACACACTTCCAGTAATTCCACATACTCATGCAGAACCTGTTCACCCAACTGATCAAACCACATTTTTGGTAAAGGTGTGAATGCACTTTCTGAATTAGTTTTGAGGCTTTTTGAGGCTGAATCGACTGCACTACCGATAGCAGGTTTTGCTGCTGGTACCATTGCCGACATTGATAGAGACGGGTATATTTTAATATTGACATCATGCTGTTATCACATATTGTGTTTTAAATTGTATTCTCTGGATGCTAATGCTTACCTCAGGGTTTCCGTTGTCCGGTAATTACCGGACATTGGCCGGTAAAAAAATGAAATGTCCGACAAAATTAAATCTCTCCGGTCAAATTGTCCGATTAAAATTGCCTAATAATCCCGCCCCCCTAACACAATCTGAATTTGAGAATAAGCCTAAAATGTATAAAGCAAAAATACACCGATCTTTGGCTATGTAATAAAGGAACAGGCTCTACCGTTTGAAAGTTATGAAACAACATCGCATGCTGCATTTCAAATAAAGCGCACGCCTAAAACGGTTGTAATATAGACCTAAACAATGAACGATTGAGTGAGACGTTTCAAATATGGCCAGGCCCAGGCAGACTAGCCTTAAAAGCTTTTTTCAGAGGCCAGGCGATGGTGAATCAGGAACATCTCATTATAGCCTAGTGGTTCTAATCCGCGCACTGGTACAGTTTTTTTTTTCTCTCATCAAAACTGAATAGCCTATGTTCATCAGTGGTTACAGTCTATATCAAGCAGGGACTTGCATTTTATTCTGTGATTTCACCGGAATGAAGAGTCTCCGCAACGGCGATAGATTGAAACGCGCGTCCGAGTGAAGATTGCGCAACTCGTGCAGCGCGTCGTCCATGCAACTGATAGCAGCGGACACGAGCGCTCAGCTTGATTTCAAAAACAACAGATTTTAGCGCTAGATCTCTTATTTAATAACGAACTAAATGAATGATCTGCTAGTTAACTGGGGATGTTTTATTTATTTGTATTAGGTACATCCGTGCCTCAATGTTTCAAAAAGTGAATGTGTGTGAAACCGCATAGTAAAAAACAAAACAATTGGCGTTGATTGACGCCAATCGGACGTTCATGTTTTTTTCCGTCTATTGGAAAGTTAAGCTAATAATAACATGTTGCATTCTATACGGCCTGATTATGTCATTTTTTAAGTTATATAGACTGCCTCCAGTTTTCCTCAACTTGACTAATTAAGAAGCGATATTTGACCGGCATATCATAAAAATGTCCGTAAAACGAAACCTGTGACCGGCACCATTTTTTTCTAGCGGAAACTCTGGCTTACCTACAGCTTTTAATCCAAATCCTTAAACTTATTCTTACAGCACATTTTCCATGCAAATTAAACTTATATATATATATATATATATATATATATATATATATATATATATATATATATATATATATATATATATTGTTGGGGCAAAAACAATTATTAAACAAACAGCATCACAGCGTAAGAGACATCAGGATTCAAATTGTACTTTAAAAGATGTTTATTCTTTTAAAGGAGGGTTGTTCAAAAACACACCGTAGCAGCTGCACTACGATGGAACAAGACCTGCATCACACAGAAAAACAAGCAGCTTTTATACCCCCTTTTGACAAAGTCTCTTCTTCTGTAATTTTCCGCTTACCCCAGTAAAAACAGATCTAGCAGGTTTTTAGAAATGCAATGGTCCTTCCTAACCCCCCTTCCTGGGCTTTTACTGTCCCCACACCTGTGAGGTCAAAAGGCTTTATAATACAGTGGTCCATCTGACCCCCCTGGGCTTTACTGTCCTCATACCTGTGAGGTCAAAAGGCTGAATACCCCTTAGTCTTCCTGAAGAGGGTGAGCCTCCCACCCCCCTGGCCTCTACTGTCTGACTATTTTGCTTATGTGTGTGTCTTTGTTCCTGTGGCCTACAGGCATACATTCCATAGAGAAATACATGATTGAATTAAAAGAAAACCCACACAATGTCTAAATGAAAACTAAAATATTAATTTTTCCACAACAATATATATAATGTATACTTTTTTTAATGTTAATCACAATGTAGTTGTTATGACTTCCTGTCTGAAATAATGATATTCCACCAAGTGCAAGTTTTTCTTTTACTCCGAGTAGGCAGGTGTATTTTATGTTAATATTTCTTGTTTTATTAGGTGAGATTGTCTGACTTGAGTAAGTCGACTTACAATTTTCTTTGTTTTATTTTGGCAACACTCATGACCTTATTCCCTTTTTTTACATTTGTCATTTATTTCGTGCTCATTTAGAAGTATATCATGATGCCTGTTTCTGTGTCATGTAAATGTTTTGTCATGTCAGAGCCAAACTACTGTCATTTGCAAAACCCCTCCACAGCTTAAAATATATATATATATATGTTCATGTGATAAATTGCATTAAAAACATGTAATGGACATTCTTTGAATAGTGAATTCCTAGTTTGGACACTAGATGGTGGTCTAACGCAGTATGCATACTGCTTGTAGTATACACACACTTTATGTAGCTATTAATAAAATATCAGACAATTTATCCATCTCATTGTTCAACATGGAAGTAAGGTGTTTTCTGTGAATGTACGAGACTTTATTAGCCACGATTAGCAGCTACCGTGAAGAATATTAAAGTAAACCAGCATGTTATTAATTAAGACAATACATTAACATAATATGGTTAGAAACAATTGTTTTCAATAGGTGTCCTCTATCACTTTTTAATGGACACCCTGCAGCCAATCAGAATTGAGTATTCACCCAGACCATGGTATAATAATAAATAGCATGGGAAACAGCAACAGTTATTATTGTGACATGTAGCCCACTAGATTAAGAGTGACTTAAAAATAAATGACCACGTTTATTTTACACTGTTTGAAGATCTCAAATTATAATTTTATAATCAGAACAATATCTGCAGTAACTATATTGTGGAGAAATATAATTAGCCTGTTACTCTATGGCATGGATCTTTTTTTTTTTTTTTTTTTTAAAGAAGTGAACATTATTAATAACCTTTTAGAAAAAGTAAGCTAGTATGATGCTTGACAAAGCAAATACTACATTCTGGGTGGGAATGTGATTAATCCCTCTAGTGGTCAAGTGTTGTTATATTTGTATTTCTGAGGATCTTTGGGATAGAAATGCAGTTATTGGGAGGATGTTTACAATAGAACCATTAGATGGGAACACATAGGTTTGATACGTTTGGAAGAATATGGCAGCTATGAAGTTATTAATTGTCAACAACCCAAATAAAAAACATATTTTATGCTCTTTATTTGATTAAAACAAATGTTTTTGTGTAGGCTACATCTTCCTGGATGCCGCGATAGTCACGTGACGTTATCTTAGCAACATCAAAGTTAAAGGTGGGGTATGTGATTCTTTTTTTTGTCCATTTTTTCAAAATAACTTGAAATCCTATTCCTAACCCACTTACAGCCACTGAGTTAGAAGCACTGAAATGAAAATTAAGCAATTTACTCATCTGTGGAACGGGCAGGGCTCGAAAAACTCCAGCCAATCATTTCCAAGACCACCTAGAATCATTGGACAGTAAGTTCGTCAATCAAACGGTCGTACCACACCCCCCTCCCCCCAGCGCGCGTGACCCCCTTCCTGCGCATACTCAAAGCTCGTGACGCATGCGCATCTCGTCAGTAAAGCCGGTTCCATGATTAGTAGTAAATTGTCAATCTCTCGCGCATCTGAGTTTTTGCTCGTGCATGATTGCGTGTCCATGTTCTTCGAATGGGTGGAGTCAGAGCCAGTGTTGGAGGAAAGAAGGTAGGACCATTTGAATTATGTATTTTCAAAATCTGCCGGTCGTTTTCCAAATCACATACCCCACCTTTAATATTAGCTGCGTCTTTGAGCGGGATACATTTTCTTACTTATGTGTAAACAGTTTCAGTCCTGAGCTCCAGACAAGAATGATTCCTAAAATAATGTGGTGTTGAGGAGACGTGCTGTTATTTTAAGTGACCAGATTTCCACCAGAATGAAGATGATGAATCAGGTGAGAAGTCCCTCAGATGCACATTGAAGGAGGAAACCGAGACAAACCAGATGATCACAGAGACTGAGAATAGCACAGAGATGTGGGCCAACTCTTTCCAATTAATAAAAACAAAGATCAATTGGTTTGTATTGTTAATAGGATTAACACTCCTTCACCAACACTAGTGTTTTGTTCCCTGATTCATCATCTGCAGGTGCTGGTTAAAAAACTGGAACTGAAGCAGGAGTGGATATATTGAGCTGTCCCCATAAGCATATGGACTTTACCACAATCAAGGAAATCTGATTATGATCTTGATCTCATCCTATAAATTTCAACCTTTATGTTTTACCTATGGACAGGAACACTTTTATGTTATAAGCCTACTGAAAAAAAATCAAGATTGTTAGCAGCATTAAGTTAGTTTTTCGTCACAACTGATGAAAACACAATAATTAACAATCATCAAACATAAATCATGCATTATATTTCTATACATTTACAGACATAAAGGTACAAGTGGTCAATGGGGTGGTACCTTTTCAACCAGTTAGGTACCCGTAAAGGAACAGTTCACTTAAAAATGAAAATTCTGTCATCATTTACTCACCCTCAAGTTGTTTCAAACCTGAATGAAAAATGTTGGTTTGATTATCAATATTCTTTAAAATATATTTTGTGTTCAGCAGAAGACAGAAATTCATACAGGTTTGAAACAACTTGAGGGTGAGTAAATGATGACGGCATTTTCATTTTTGGGGTTAATAAGGTACCTTTTGAAAGCGTACCACCCCAGTGACAGCTTTTGTACTTTTTTTCCCTGGGAGTTTAGTTTCAGTAGTTATTTCAAGCTCTAGCAAGAATGTAGCACTGCTTAACTTCAGGATCACTCCATGAGTATATAAGACCATCTTGTTTATGCACACAAAGTATTTGATATTTTCATTTCTCACAGTAGTATCATTATTTGATTTGAGACCTTTTTGTCAAACATCATCATTGATAGTTCAGTATTTTGTACTATTCTTTTTTGAGCAGAAGTTAACGGCTTCATGTGAGCAGGAATGGAAAAAACACCTGCAAAGACATGCTTTTCACACAAACGCTATTCACTCACACTGACACCTCAGACATGCATTCACACAAACACGCTATTCACACCTCAGAGAAGCACTCACAAACTGCCATCAAACACAAACCTCCAGCAGAAGACACATGCTCATGCAGAAGCTGTTTGTCTACCCAACAGATCAAACCACATATCTGTGCAGATGTGTATAAATGAATAAATGAGACCACATCCAGGGTTCACTTTGATTCCTTTTGACGAGTAGTTTGCGTCTACGTTTCACACTTTTGACTTTAAGAGTAACACATGAAAATTCTCCAATGGGCCACAGGATTTACATAATTTGTTTAAAATAATAAAATATATATATTTTTTTAAAATATCAATTTATTTTAATTAATTTGAGTTTCATTACTAATTTAATTAGACATAAATGTATTTTTTGTTACTATTTTGCATTTATAAGAATATATTTATTTATACAAAAAAAAAAAATCAAATTCATCAAATATACCTTGAATGTGTTAATTCACTGTGGATAA
Organism: Gila robusta; assembly: GCA_030770095.1. Classification (NCBI taxonomy): domain Eukaryota; kingdom Metazoa; phylum Chordata; class Actinopteri; order Cypriniformes; family Leuciscidae; genus Gila; species Gila robusta. Next base: position 57,009 of record JAVALU010001586.1, on the reverse strand, counting down.
AAGCCTCTGTGAATGCATAACAATGTGAACATGTTATTTACATGGGATATTTAAACTGTAAACTGAAAATAAATTGCATATGCATCAGAGGTCTATGAAAATATGCTATGATCACTACTTGATTGTAAGAATGATGGGTTTTATATAAGTGAGAATGGGGTATTTAAACATGGATGTGGGTTATATGTTCAAGATAATTCATGAGACTCATGTATGTTTGTCTGATGAATGAATGTGTAAATTAATAATGTTCTTCTGCTATATTTGCATGTTACATCATGAATCCAGACATATTTCTTTGCACACAATCTTTGTGATCTGTATAGAAAACATCTTCACAGCACTATTGTTTAGTCTTGTTTGGCCATTTTTAAAACTGGTCAATTCTTCTCCAGGTGTTTTCGGTGTTGGATCAGATGAAGTGTCAGTGTTTGTGATGGATGGAGATTCAGTCACTTTATACACTGATGTTCAAACAAACCAACAAGAGAAGATTAAATGGTATTTTAATGATGTTCGCATCGCTCAAATCAATGGAGATCTCAGTAATATCTGTACAGATGTTCAGTGTAATGAAGGCACTGAGAGATTCAGAGACAGACTGAAGCTGGATCATCAGACTGGATCTCTGACCATCACAAACACCAGAAACACAGACTCTGGAGTTTATCAACTAAAGATTATCAACAACATTAACAATGATTGGACCTTTAATGTTTCTGTCCATGCACTGTAAAAAAAGATTAGTTGTCTCAACTTAACTAAGTCAAGTCATCTTTTTGCTTTGACTGAGTTAATTTGAGTCAACTTATAGTGTCAAGTTTATTACACTTCAAAACACGAATTGATGCAACATGCAGTCTGTTGACTCAACTTCCTGTATCAAGTAATGTGGACTGGAAAACATTACTTAAGAGAACTAAAAAAAAGATGTTGGTTGAACTTATGTTGGTAATTGACTGCATTTATATAGTGCTTTAAACAGACCCATGGCCACCAAAGCGCTTTACACATTGCCTTGCATTCACCCATTCATTCATTCACTGATGGCGGTGTCAGCCATGCAAGGCGCCATCCAGCTCGTCGGGAGCAGCTGGGGTTAGGTGTCTTGCTCATGGACACCTCGACACTTGATCAGGTGGAAACGGGGATTGAACAACCAACCTTCCGGTTTGTAGACAACCTACATGAACCACTGAGCCACATGCTCTATTGCCAAGTTACTTGAGTTTACAGAAATTACTAGATTTAAAAAATGTAAGCAAACTAATATCTACAAAGAATCTACATGAGAATTGAGAATTGTAAACAACACTGTAAAAAATTGCTGTAAAAAAACAGCCAAATTTTACAGTATCATGCTGTTTTCCATTAAAACAGCAATATACCGTAGAAAAAATGCATTCAGGGTGATATTTGTCGTTTTCGAGAAAGTAGCCTACAGGAATATACTGTGAATTAACAGCGCTCAAAGTCGACATTCAGAGGATGTGTTCAAAATCACACCCTATACCCTCATTCACTATTCCCTACATTAGTTCACTAATATAGTCCACTTGACTGAGTGAATAATTCAGTTAATTTTCTAAGTTAATTGAGACCCTGATGAACACCTGCTGTTAACAATCAGAATCACTGAAGGAAATAGGAACAAGAAGAACAGAAAAAAAGACGAAATCAAGATAAAAGACATTAAATCTTAGCAAAAGTTCTCAGCAGAGGAGGATTAAACATCTCCACAAACAGCATTACCAGCTTCACTTATTACTAACCAGACTGACTTTATTTCTGTCAGACATCTACAGAAGTTCTTAGTAAAAGGTGACAGAGGTTTAGATATCATTTTATTTTAATTTGATGTTACCATAATGGTGATCAGTGATTGCTTTAGTTAGTCTCTTGACCCTTGACTTTTGAACATTAGTTGTTCTTTCGCTGCTGTAGCTGTGTCTTTAAAATTCATTAGCTATGACACAAAGCTGAAGACAATAGGATGACAATGACTGTTTGTTAATAGTCACAATCATCATATAACGGTCTGATTTGCTGATCTCTTTTGCTGCCTTTAGTTGTTAAATGGTTGATGTCTTGTAGTTTTGATTTTGTTGTCATGTGATTTTACAGATTGATAGCTATGGGGGTTTTGACGTCCAGAAAATATTAATGATTTTAAAAAGGTTTTACTCAGAACATTTTGAACTTCTTGATCAGCCAGACACAATCAACAATCAACAAAAAAGATAACATTAAATTTGAACATCCCAAAATACGCAACTAAAAGTCAACACAAAACCAAAAGCAAAAATAAAAACAAAAAGTAAAAATTAAAGCAAATTACCAGACAAATCATCAGCATAATTTATTCATGCTGCAATGCATGCTGGGAGTCATGTTTTTTTTTTTGGTACCCAACATGCATTGCAGCATAAAACTTATGATTGTCACCATTGTTGAGATTCATAGACCAATTATTGATGTGTGTTTGTGTCTGGCTAATCAAGAAGTTCAAAATGTTCTGAGTATAACCTTTTTAAAATCATTAATATTTTCTGGACGTTAAATCCCTGATAGATCTCAATCTGTAAAATCTCAATGACAACAAAATCAAAACAACAAGACATCAACCATTTAACAACTAAAGGCAGCAAAAGAGATCAGAAAATCGGACCGTTATATGATGACTGTGACTATTAACAAACAGTCATTGTCATCAGCTTTGTGCCATAGCTAATGAATTTTAAAGACACAGCTACAGCAGCGAAAGAACAACTAATGTTCAAAAGTCAAGGGTCAAGAACCCAACTAAAGCAATCACTGATCACCATTATGGTAACATCAAATTAAAATAAAATGATATCTAAACCTCTGTCACCTTTTACTAAGAACTTCTGTAGACGTCTGACAGAAATAAAGTCAGTCTGGTTAGTAATAAGTGAAGCTGGTAATGCTGTTTGGAGATGTTTAATCCTCCTCTGCTGAGAACTTTTGCTAAGATTTAATGTCTTTTATCTTGATTTCGTCTTTTTTTCTGTTCTTCTTGTTCCTATCTCCTTCAGTGATTCTGATTGTTAACAGCAGGTGTTCATCAGGGTCTCAATTAACTTAGAAAATTAACTGAATTATTCACTCAGTCAAGTGGACTATATTAGTGAACTAATGTAGGGAATAGTGAATGAGGGTATAGGGTGTGATTTTGAACACATCCTCTGAGTGTCGACTTTGAGCGCTGTTAATACACAGTATATTCCTGTAGGCTACTTTCTCGAAAACGACAAATATCACCCCGAATGCATTTTTTCTACGGTATATTGCTGTTTTAATGGAAAACAGCATGATACTGTAAAATTTGGCTGTTTTTTTACAGCAATTTTTTACAGTGTTGTTTACAATTCTCAATTCTCATGTAGATTCTTTGTAGATATTAGTTTGCTTACATTTTTGAAATCTAGTAATTTCTGTAAACTCAAGTAACTTGGCAATAGAGCATGACAAAATAATAATAATGTTGCCCTAACTTGATAAAATCTGAGCGGCAGTGGCTCAGTGGTTCATGTAGGTTGTCTACAAACCGGAAGGCAGAAAGCCCTTGTGTTCGTTTCATTTGGGACGTTAGTTTTGGGGGAGTTTCATAGACCTTTATATTCATTAAATATAATGAATATGAATAATTAGTGTGTGTCTGATTGGTCCAGACCCTACACAAATATTATGCATGTGCTCTTGAGGCAGTTAGAAAATGAAGACTCTCTGGTAAGGAAAATCATCAAAATATTTAATTTTGAAAATCTACACAACTTTTAAATAAAAGGATTTGCTTGGAACAGTTTGTTTCACCTCGATTTACGTTTTATTTAGCAGAAACCATAAAACACCAAAGACGCTTTAAAATTTATTAGACAAGGAAACAACTGTTTGGATACATTTATAGACAGAAAACGAATCATTGTTATATAGCTCAACACTTTTAGTCTTATTGTTTGTATCACTTGTTTTTTTCCGCGAGTACCATGTTTTTCCCATGCCTCAGAGAAAAACAATATTTTGTCAATTTGGATATAGCATAACATAATCAGATGCAGCTTTATTTTTGTAACAGTAATGCAGCATTTTCTCCGTCATGCAATATGTTTTTATATTAACTGCATACCATAATCAAGCCATCCAGCATTTATTAATATATATAATATATATGAACTGTGAACTGCATAGAAAATGAAAAATATGATATATAATATATAACCTTCTGCTGTCAACAACAGGCCTTAACCAGACATGGCACCAGTACAAAAACACAATCAGTAAAATATCATCTAATTATTATCAACAAAACTTTGAAAATATCGAGATATATTTGTGTCAGTATTGTGCACCCCTAATTTACGGTAATATTTTTTATTTATTCAGGTCTTAAAAAGGTTTTTTTTTTTTAAATCCTTAAATTTGACTTTAAAAAGTGTGCCACAGCCCCGTACAGTTAAAGGTATATTTAAAGTATAAAAATAACACCTTAATAGGAACACAGTAGTATACTTAAAGTGCATAAATTGTATAAATAAATAAATTGTAAACTATATAAGTTGTTATGTTCACTTAAAGAAAACTTACAAGTATACTTTCCGTATAAAACTACTAATAGTTTACTGAGAGAATAAGTGTACTTTCATAAACTAATAAAATGTACTTCTAGTATTAAAATAGTAAACTACTAATAGACATAAGTTAGTACACGTGCAATACAAATGAGAAATGTCGTTGTAAACTTGTTGTGCACTTGAAGTTTACTAAACTGTTACACCTATAGTACACTTAAACGTATACTTTTATATACTAAAAAGTTGGCCAATATAGTCCCAAACAGTATTGAAGTGGTACACTTACAAGTTTACTACTAGTACATTGATATTAGTATACTTACTGCATAAAGTATACTTAAAATATACATGAAATTTACTTAAGTATACTTAATAAAATGAACTTGAATCATAAATCTTTCATAGGGGAATGTCTATGTCCATCCTTATAGTTCACCCTAAATTGAAAATTAAGTCATCATCGACTCACCCTGCTGTTCTAATGCAATATGCTGTTCTTTCTTTTTTGGACTGCAAAAGGAGTTTTTTTTTTAAATGTTGTGCTTCATGGTCCATATAATGGCAGTGAATAGCAACCAGAATGTTAATGTCCATTCATTGGAATTTCCCTTAAAACATGAAAACGGTGTGGTGTGGATATGTGTGTTTGTGAAAACTATGATACGCTGGGATAAGTCAGCATAATATTGAACTTTGTGCATCCGCCATTGCCGCCAACTCACTCGCAAAGAAAATGACAGCATATGCTACGCACAACACATGATATAATCAAACCAATAGTTTGAGAACAGCCACAGCATTTTACTGAGCAGTTTTCATAACTATTCCTTCTTAGTTTGATTCAAGGTTTAAAGACATATGGGGTGAGGGTGTTTTCATAAATGAGATGAAAAAGAGAACTTGCTGAGTAAAATTGAAAGTGAGAATGGGAAGAACGCTGAGATAGAATGTTGGTGTTTTCATGAGTGAGATGAAAAAGAGAACTTGCTGAGTAAAATTGAAAGTGAGAATGGGAAGAATGATGAGACAGAATGTCTCACCGGTTCACCGGTGAGTGGAATCCTCGTGCCAACAGATGTGAAACTGATATATCACACTATTTGTGGCCAGGAGTTTTGTCTGAGAACCGGGCCTTTTACAATCTAACAAAAATCTATTGAATCCTTTCTGGTATTACCAAATTTAGTGGCTAATTGACTCAAGTTGTATTTTATTTAAATTGCGTCTCAATATTGGGGATAATATTTCTACTATCCGCTGAGCTTGGGCTGTAGCCCAAGCACAATCACAGTGATGTGTGCTTACTTTGACCATGTTTTATCCTACTGTATAAACTTGTGTGATTTAGGGATGGGCGATATATCGCACGATATTGTTATGCGCATCTCGTCAGTAAAGCCGGTTCCTTGATTAGTAGTAAATAGCCTTCACCTGCTTTCAGATGGAGCGGCATTTACTACACAGCACAAACTCCAGTGTTAAATTAACACTCAAGAGTGTTAAAGTCAATGAGATAATTAAGTGATTAATTTAGTGATGTTTGAGCATTATTGAAGACACCTGATGTTAACAAGCAGAATCATTGAAGGCGAAAATCACAAATTGTAAGCAACCGTTATGGCGATAAGTGTTTGCTTTAGTTTGGCTCACAGTTACTTTACATTTATTTTCTGATTTTTTTTACTGAAAAACACGCAGTTAATTACATGCATGATTTGCTTTGACGTCACTACATCAGCAACTACACAGTTACTGTCAGTTAAATAAAGAAACATGCAGCATTTCATCAGTATTTATTTGCTCATCCTGGACTGAAGCTCAGACTCTACTCTTCAACACAATGGTGACACACGAAACACACCATACAGAAACACTTTAAACCCCAACAGAACATTAAACACTACCAGATCTCTCAGGATCTCAGCATCTTCACTTATTACGATCCAGACTTTATTTCTTTCATACTAACATTATTATTGAGAATTAACAGAGGTTTAGAAGTTGAAGCTTTATTGAAAAGAATAAAGTTTGATGTCACCATGATGGAGATCAGTGTTTGCTTTAGTTGGGCTCTCGAACTTTTAGCATTGAACTTTAATGTTTCTCTGGCTGCATTAACTTTGTGTGTCTGATGCATATTTGTTGTGGTAAGCGTCTAAGAGAAACTCAGATCAGATAATGTTGGTCACTTTGTAGTGATAATAGTCATCATGTAGAGTCCTGCTCCATTGATACCATCTGAAGTATAATATCTGCTTATGTCATTAAATGTTAGTTATTCATTTTGCATGACGAAGCTTCTATAAAACATTCTCCAGTGCTGTGATATTCAGATTTTATTAAGTCATTATACAGAAAATATTTGACAGGATCATATAGACTCACTCAGACATCAAGAATCAGCGTATGAATCACAACAATGGTGACAATGAAAAAAAAAACTTTTTTGGTTGTCACCATTGTTGAGATTCATATGTTGATTCTTGATGTCTCTATACAACAAAAAAAAAATGACAAAACTTTTTTTTCTGTAGTATATATATATATATATTCTTAAATGCAGATGGTTATAATACGGATACCACAATAATCCAAGGATCATGTGAAAAATTATGACATTAAAGACTTTGTATAAAGCTAAATTCCACCTACATACTCTGTAATCTAAGCTACCATATTCAGAGATTTGACTGTCATTTCAGTGAATCAGATCATCATATAATGACTATAACATCATCAATTAATGATTGAGATCATCTGATATTTTCTCCAGCATTTATTGCTATGACAACCGTATATCAAATACACAGTTAAAGCAGCCAGAGAAAAGCAGAAGTTAGATCTCAAGGGTCATGACCCCAACTAAAGCAGACACTGATCCCAATCATGGTGACATTAAATTTATTTTAAAGTTTTTTACACTTTATTTAAATTAGCATATTTTACTTTAATTTTATGGTTTTTGTTTGGCAGCCGTAGCTGCCAGTCATTTGACCCTTTTTTTACGATTTTTTTACAATGAAGGTATATGATCATAATAATGCAGGAAATACCTGTGAAATAACAGTGTTTTTTCGGTTTATTTAAATTAGCATATTTTACTTTAATTTTATGGTTTTTGTTTGGCAGCCGTAGCTGCCAGTCATTTGACCCTTTTTTTACGATTTTTTTACAATGAAGGTATTTGATCATAATAATGCAGGAAATACCTGTAAAATAACAGTGTTTTTCAGTTTATTTAATTTAGGATGTTTTACAGTTTTTTGGGGAGCTGACAGTCATTTTACCATTTTATCATTTAACTGTTTTGTTTCTGTTAAATTACAGATTATATTTGTAATTTTACATACATTTTTATGTAATTTAAGAAAACAGAAAAAATACTGTATAAAAAATACAATCAATTTTCTGTATAAAAAATGTGAATTACTGTAATTTGTCATTAATGTCACAATACCTAAAATAACAGCTGAATTTTTATTTTACAGATATTATTTGTAATTTTACAGTGTTTTGAGTACAATTTAAAATTAAAGCAAATGATCGTCAAAAAATCACAGTTATTTTCTGTAAAATTAGGATTTTTTTTTTACAGTGCACGACAAAGGAGTAAATGACAAAAATAAATAAAACTAATCTTAAATCCGACTCATAAATACTCAGGAGATTACAGGAAGGGGCAAAATAACAAGCATGCTAACACAGACGACATGGAACAATGAACAGACAGAACTCAGGGTTTATATACACAGACAATTAACTGGAACAGAAAAAGATATTTACTAAATTAGAACCATGGAAACTAAAAAGCAAAGGGATAAATGTACTGAGGAAAACGTCTCGGGGTTACGACTGTCACAAAGTCGCTCCCAGGCAGGGGAAGGCATGGCGAAGGTACGCCGTGTCTCGTCCCCTTCTCAGGGAACAAGGGTTACAGTCGTAACCCGATACTTTCCCTTTCGAAGAAACTCGAACTGCGTCGATACGACACTTTGGGGAACGAGTACCAGTGTGAAGCTGCGCATAGACACACTTAGGACGAGCGCACTATAGTGCCTAGCAAAGAAGGAATATCCAGGATATAGAATCTGATAAAAGTATGAGGGGTTGCCCATCCTGCCGGATTGCACACTTTTTGGATCGGGGCCCCTGAAAGGAGGGCTCTAGACGACGCCATGCCTCTAGTTGAATGAGCCCTCATGGCATAGGTCCAGGCAAGCTGCGCACCTGATATGACCTGAACGATCCAGTTACTGATGGTCTATTTGGATAAGTTATCCCTCTCTGGTGGAAGAACATGTTCTAATGGCCTCCTTTACCAGCAGGGAGTTAACTTCCTGTTCCAACACCCGGTCCTGTTGTGGGTCTACTGTAGTCCAGACCATCCCTTTGAACTTCGGTGGGCGGATCCGGAACTGCAGCCTGTACCCTATTTCTACAGTGCGCAGGCCCCATGGAAATATATTTGGAAGACATTGCCATGCCTCGGCAAAATTCCCCTCGGGGCTGGTGTCGAGTGTCTTGTGAGAACCCTTCACGATACCCTGAAGCAGAGAGAGAAATCGCAGAGAAAAAATCGAAAACGACTCTCGGTGTGTGGACGCGAGCGCTGCCTGGCCTCAAGCCTGTGGGGAAGACAGAGCAGAGTCTGTTCGCTGGAAACTAATGTGTCCCGAAGTGCCACTGGCGGCAGGATGTTGACACCAGTTTCCTGAGGGCCACGACGAGAGTGGGAATCTCGATCGCTCTCTTTAAGGGGGGCCGGCCCTCCAAGATCTCAAATATGTAGGCCATCTTTCCCAACGCCTTCCTTACCTGAAGGACGGTCCTCAGACCCGTCTTCTCAATCTTCTCAGATTGTTTTACAGGGGTACCTCAGGGGTCTGTATTAGGGCCCCTACTTTTTAGTTTGTATTTGAATGATTTACCTGATGTTTGTCCAGATGTACATATTCAAATGTACGCAGATGACACTGAGATTTATGTACATGGTCAAACAAGTGGCACAAAAATTAGGCGTCGCAATGTCAGAAATTTCAGACTGGCTTACTCAGTGTTGTTTAACATTAAATGTTCAGAACCTGTATGTATTTTAAAATTAAAAGGAAGGAGGAGAACCTTCCAGATATATTAGTTTGTGGTGAAAAATTACAAATTGTGCCAGATTTGAAATATCTTGGAGTTATCTTAGACTCGTATTTAACATTTGAAAAGCATATTAAAAAAATTGTCTGTGCAGTGACACCTCAACTTTTACATTTATACAGTGTCAACTATCATTGTAAGCTGCAAGAATTTATTTGCATTCTTTAATTTTTGTACAATATCTCTTATTGTATTACTTCATGGTCACAATCAGGAAAATCTGCTCTTAGACCTTTATATACCTTATACAAATGTGTTCTAAAAGTATTTGACAAGAAACTTAATAGGTATCATCGTCTTATAATCCAAAAGCACCTTCTTATTTTTTTTTACTTTTGACAAATTTGTTATGTTTTACAACTGTTAATGCTGTTACAATTGTATTTACAACTGTAAATACAACTGTTAAAACTGTTTAATGTACAAAATTGTTCCCTTAAAAGCATTTGTTTGTTTGCGTAGAGAAAATATAAAACAAACAAGAGCCTCATAAAAAGGTGACTGTGAAGGACATTTTAGAGTAACTGAGTTTGGTCGATCAGCTTTTTCTGTAAGAGCTGTTAACAACAGGAATAATTTACCAATTAATATTACACAGTGTCATACTTTTTCTACATTTGAAAATGTGGTTAAAGACGAGTCAGGTCTGTAAACATTAAATACTCTTATGCTTTGTCAAGGTTTTACAATTTTGGGGGATTGATTATGCAAAATTGTGTGATGTTTTGTAGGATGTATATTGTGGTTTATTTGGTAGTAATTTGGATCGCTGTTTTTATTTTTAAGTGATGGACAACAAGTCGTATATTTTTCATTTGTGGGGGGATTTTATTGTATGTAATGATTTTTTGTATGTAATGTGGTACTTTCCTGCCCAGGGACTGCAGATGAAATTTAGCTTTGTAGCTAATTCTGGGAAGGTTTCTTTCTTTTTCTTTTTTTTGTTGTCTTTTGTCCCTGTCATAAAATAAATACATTTACAGGAACAGGGAAACAGAACCAAAACTCCATGATAGTAAAAGAGATATGTTCATAAAGTGAAACCAATTTACATATGAGTCACAAGGGTTGCCAGCTTATAAAGCAGTTGGATTCCTTTCATTCTTGCATGTGCTGAAAATGATGCAGTTTGTTTAACAGGTTGTGACTTCTAAAACTTCTAAAAGGACGAAAAGAGACTGAACTGCAAGATCTGAGTAACTACACTTTTTTAAAAGGTAAAAGATTAATATATACATATTAAAATTACAATGGGTTTCCTGCAAAGATAGTTGTGTTTTAAACAATCAAATGCTCAAGTTATAGAGCTTGTTAACCATTATTAAAAAAAAAAAAAACTTTTAGAAAAACAATCTGTTCTCTCTCTCTCTCTCTCTCTCTCTCTCTCTCTCTGTATTTTTGGGAGCAGAAATTGAAAATCATCAACACATCAGCAGACAAGAAGAGCAAGTACAAGAGTAAGACAAAAATCTTGGTCTCCTGTATTTTGTGAAAAAGAAAAAGGCATATTTTTACCAGATGTCCATTGTATACACACACACACACAGAGATAGATATGCATATATGCTCTTTAAATATTAAAAATTGCAATGTGAAAAAAAAATATTATTATTCATTAATTGTAGGGACCTGTCCAGCCTTGAGCACTTCTGGAACATCTGTGGTTCAAGATTAAAAGCTTTTCCTGAGACCGTACAACAGAAGAGCAGTCAAAACATCATCAGATTTACAGTACTTGTTGTGTGCTGCTGTGTAGACCTCAGAATATGTCTGAAGAAACGGAAATCAGTGGACTACTTGACAATGAGCATGACAAAAATGTTCTTTTCACCTGTCTTTCATTGAGCTTTTTTTTAATGCTTGTGGAAGCTTTGTTTGATAACGATTTTTCATGTCCATGCGATGTTGAGCTGAATGCACAAATGATCAACCTCCTTTTTGCTGGACCTTTTGTTTTTGTTTTTGCTTTAATTTTGTATATTAGTATAACCAAATTAGATTCTAGACTTCAAATAGTCAAAATTGTATTTCTTTGCCTGCTTCCACCTCTTGTGTGGATCACTCTTGTGTTCCTTGACGGTGATTATGTTGCCTGTAAAAAAACATACTGGAATGGACTGTATGTTTATGATGATCAGCAACATTTCAAATGGTGTAAACCGATCAGTTCAGTTCCTGGAAAAAATGACACCGAACTACAAGCTCTGACTAAGGGCTTTGTTGTTGAGTCACAGGTAAGTCAGAAGTCATGTTATCTTCAGAAATGTAATGTAAAACTTTTTAAAACATATTTAGCAAATTTTCTCCCATACAGGCAAATTATTCTGCTGTAACCGAATCTCTTTACATTTTTAAAATGCACAAAAAAGGGTTTATGTTATGTCACAACATAACATCAGCCTGTTAACGTGCCACCCGTGCGCTCAGTTATTTATTTATTTTTCTCTGTTTCAAAGCAGCTTTACAGAGATAAACATGGTCATCACAACCTAAGAAAAATGGTGGTAAACCTTTACTTTTAAGACACAGCTGACCACTATAAAACCAAACCAATCTCTGTTACCTTAAATTATGTGTATCTCTGTAAAGCTGCTTTGAAACAATCTACATTGTTAAAAGCGCTATATAAATGAGGATGACTTGACAACATCTAAGTTTAATTTTAAACAAAAAAATATGAATATGGATATGAATATGATTACTCTGCACTACATTTAACTCTTTATTTCTTCCCTTTGATTATTTCACTTTGGATAAAATTATCTGTTAAATGACCGTTACTACATCCACTATTATAGCAATTGGTTTTGTAATTTATTAACGTAACGATTTTGCTCCCTCCTCCCTATTTTTCAGATGATCGGTGTTAAGATTCTTCTTGGTTTGGGCATTACAGCAATGGTCCCTGTATTTCTAATTATCCTGATAGGAGCTTGTGTCGCACATGCAGTCGTCAAAAATTAAAGACGTGAACGAAACCCGGAATGAGTTGGGAGAAGAAATTTCCTCTGATACCTCTGATCACTGAACATGTTGATCTATTAGAGGGGTATATTATCACACTAGGTTTAGATGATAGGTTATAGAATATGGAACATGTTAAGAAATCTTGTCATAAAGAAAAATTAATCTGTGAAGACAAATAAAGTACCTGATTTCTGTGGTTATATATTGCTTTTATTGACAGTTCTGTTGGTTGTGATTTTATCTGCTGGTATGAAAGACCAAACAGAAATATTATTTTCCTGTTTTAATATGGTCACATAAAAACTTTTTGTAATAAAGAACCATAACAAGTATTATGTATTTTTGAACTTCCCCTGGTGACCACTGGGGCGCTGTAATTAGATTCCTTGTTCACATGGCTCACATGGTTTTTTTGGTTGCCCAGTAATCAATTTCAGATCTTCAATGTTAATTCATCTAAAATGTATATGTATAACACATTTACAAGTGAAGAATAGTTTACACTTTAGATTAGGGGATGCCAAAAGCTTTGTTATTGATTTATTCGGCGTTTACACATCACTATACTATAACAGGTGGGAGATATTACAACGCTATCTCGCGACCAATTCGTACGAGTGATTAAAAAGTGGCTAATTCATACTAATTCATACGACCTCACTCGTACGAATTCGTACGATTTGTCTGTAGGGTCTGGACCAATCAGACACACACTAATTATTCATATTCATTATATTTAATGAATATAAAGGTCTATGAAACTCCCCCAAAACTAACATCACAAATGAAGTTACTATGTCGGCCGGGTGTCCTGTTACAGAGCACCTTAAGACTGATAACAGACTTTTACGACCTCAAAGGAATGTGGCCATGGGCCACATGCGCAAGAGAGAGAGACAAAGTGGAAAGAGAGAAACTAGGCTACTACAATCTGCAAACACAAGGCTATGAACACAAAACAGTTTAGGCTATGTCCTATAGGACGTCGTTTGTTTGTTTATTTATTTATTTAGCCTATTCAGTTTATGTAGCAGCAGCATAATAAACAAGACGTGTTTCGTTTGTCACATGCTATTGTTTGGGTTTTCAGCGTATTTTTATTCCAAATGTTCTATAGCCTATAATTTAATATAAAAGTTTTATATTAGCCTATATATTATATAATAATAATAATAATAATAATATTTTTTGTTAATAGGCTATCTTCATTACCTAGAGATATAATTATACAAAATACAAAAAGTAGGCTAGCCTATAAAACGCATACAGAACATTACATTTAAGGATTAAGGATTAAGCAACATGCTTTATTATTGTCACCATTATTGAAATTCACAGGCTATTGTGTCTAAATAACCAAGAAATTCAAAGTCTTTTGATCAGAACGAGTTTTAAGAAATATTTTTGATTATAGTGTAAATATTTAAAGTCATATGCTATAGAATCAAAGCACTGCTGTAATCAACAATGTAAACCTAATTCTCAAGATGAGTTCAGTGATTCAAGTCAAATGATGATTACGCCCAAACATAACCAACATCGCTTGATCACCTTTTCTCTTTGTTAATCTGACAGTTATAAATCAATTACAATATCCAAACTAAATATAATGTTAATAGTTTAATGGTCAAGAGCCCAACTAAAGCAAACACTCATCTCCATAATGGTGGCTTAAAATTTTTGATTTTCTCCTTCAGTGATTCGGCTTGTTAACATCAGGTATCTTCAATAATGCTCAATCATCACTTAATTAGCAACTCTCTTGAGTCTGGAGTCAACCCCACTGGCTCAGGGACTATTCTATTCTATTCCATTCGATACTTTTATGAATTCTATTGAGAAAACATGAGAAAAAGGTGAATAAAGACTGGGAGTCAATGTTCAGAAATTATTAATTATTATTATGTTTTGAACTATGTTGTCTAGCTGTGTTTTCCGGTGTGTTTGTTGTCAAACTCCAAAATTATTTTATTTTTAATTATTAAAAGATGGCATTATTTTATATGAAAAAGTTAATAATTGTATTTTATCAAGCTATATATTTTTTATTAGATCAGATAGCATTTTAAGCGGTCATATGTTCATGTTACAATGTACCCCACCTATGAGGCATGTTGTCACATTTCACTTCCAATCTTTCGGGGTATATCAAGAAAAAAATATACACTGTATTACTAAAACAAATCCACACAATTATTCTATGTGGGAAAAAAATAAATACTCTGAACCTATATAGATTTACACAAACAGAAAGTCAAAAAGTGTTAGGTTTTGCCCCGCTCTCCCCTGTAAATTAAAATATTGGATATGAGTCACTTTTAAAAGAAGATGTAAGATAGTCATAAATCCGATAGTCAACAAATCGTAATTTGGCAATTCCTGCAGTGTAAATATGCTGATCAAAATGTCACAGGTGTTTTTGGGATCTTCAAAAAAAAAAACCATGGCTCTAATAAACGTCTGTAACTGATTTTTTTTTTTTTTTTTTTTTGTGGCCAACTAAAAATGGAAGGAAAACACTTCTTTCGGATGCGATTGACAAATGTAATTTGAATGTCTTGTTCATCATATTAATTTTCATATGAAAGCAACAGAACTTGAATTACACGAACCACGTATATCCGCCTTGGATCTTCTGATAGCCTACTGTATAGGGATGGGCGATATATCGCACGATATTGTTATGCGCATCTCGTCAGTAAAGCCGGTTCCTTGATTAGTAGTAAATCACCTTCACCTGCTTTCAGATGGAGCGGCATTTACTACACAGTAGGGCTGCACGATTAATCGCACGATATTGTTATGCGCATCTAATCAGTAAAGGCGGTTCCTTGATTAGTAGTAAATCACCATCACCTGCTCAAGAGTGTTAAAGTTAATGAGATAATTAAGTGGTTAATTTAGTGATCATTGAGCATTATTGAAGACACCTGATGATAACAAGCAGAATCACTGAAGGAGAAAATCTAAAATTGTAAGCCACCGTTATGGCGATAAGTGTTTGCTTTAGTTGGGCTCTTGATCCTTATACTTTAAGTTTAAATTTTGTTTGTCGGCTGTTATTGATTTATTACAGTCAAATGAACAAAGACAAGTGTGATCTGATAGTATTGGTTATGTTTTGACATAATCATGCTGTGATCTGAAAAATGAAACTCATTCAGATGATCTGGTTTAACTTGATAGCAACAGTTTAGTGGTTCTACAGCATATGATAATTGTATTTTTCTTATAATCCAAAACATTTAATAAAAATTGTCCTGATCAAATCACTTTCAAATGCATTTATTTAGAAACACAGACATCAATAATCAGCCTGTGAATCTCAACCGTGGTGACAATAATAATCCTTGTTGCCACCAATCACAACTCATTAATGGCTCCCATCATGCATTGCGGTATGAATAAATTATGATCTGAATTGTCTATGTAATTTACTTTTCCTAATTGAATATTCTGCTCGTCACCATTGTTGAGATGCATTGACTGAATCTTGATATCTGTGTGTGCCTAAAAGAAAGATTTTTTTTTTTTTACAACTTTTAAGAACTCCTTTATATTATATCTCAAATTCTGGATATTCATGCAGAATCTCAGTTATGCTGTAACCAACAGCATTAATCACAAACATTTAGTTCAAATGATAAATGTCATAAAATAACCATCACCATTAGATCAATTTTTTCTTTGTTCATCTGGCAGGTTTAACTCGGATATACTAGCCGAACAAAATTTAAAGTTAATATTATTAGGGTCAAGAGCTCAACTAAAGCAAACACTCCTCTCCATAATGGTGACCTGAAATTCCGGTTTTCTCCTTCAGTGATTCTGCTTTAGGTGTCTTCAATAATGCTCAATCATCACTCAATTAATCACTTAAATATCTCATTAACTTTAACACTCTTGAGTGTGGACTCATATACACTCCCAGGTGTGTTAATTTAACACTGAGTTTTTGCTGCGTACAAAGAGCCGTAGTTAACTGATAAGCTGAGCCATATCGCATTAAATATCGTTGGCGATATGTCCTCGATTTTAACGCGATTTGGCTCAGCTTGTCAGTTAACTACGGCTCTTTGTAGTAAATGCCGCTCCATCTGAAAGCAGGTGAAGGTGATTTACTACTAATCAAGGAACCGGCTTTACTGATTAGATGCGCATAACAATATCGTGCGATTAATCGTGCAGCCCTACTACACAGCACAAACTCCAGGGTTAAATAAACACTCAAGAGTGTTAAAGTTAATGAGATAATTAAGTGATTAATTAGTGATGTTTGAGCATTATTGAAGACACCTGATGTTAACAAGCAGAATCACTGAAGGAGAAAATCACAAATTGTAAGCCACCGTTATGGCGATAAGTGTTTGCTTTAGTTGGGCTCTTAACCTTTATACATTCACTTTATATTTGTTTGTCTGCTGTTATTTAATTATAACTGTCAAATGAACAAAGTAAAGTGTGTTCTGATAGTGTTGGTTATGTTCTGGCATAATCATGCTGTGATCCGAAAATTAAACTTATTGAGATAGTTTGGTTTAACATATTGGCATCAACTCTGTGGTTTTAGAGCATATATGAATATAGGTATGTTTTTTTCTAATCCAACATATTTAATAAACATTGTTCTGATCAAAACTCTTTCATATGAATTTATTTAGAAACACAGACATCAATAATCAGCCTGTGAATCTCAACAATGGTGACAATAATAAAGCATGTTGCAGTGGCTGCCACCAATCACAACTCATCAATGGCTCCCATCATGCATTGCGATATGAATAAATTATGATCTGAATTTTCTATGTAATTTACTTTTCCTAATTGAATATTCTGCTTGTCACCATTGTTGAGATGCATTGACTGAATCTTGAAGTCTGTGTGTGCCTAAAAGAAATTTTTTTTTTTTTTTTTAAACAACTTTTAAGAAATCCTTTATATTATAGCTAAAATTCTGGATATTTATTCAGAATCACAGTTATGCTGTAACAAACAACATAAATAAAAAAAATAAAGTTCAAATGATGATTGTCATAATATAACCAACACCATAAGATCACTTTTTTTCTTTGTTCATCTGGTAGTTATAACTCTGATACATCAGCCAAACAAAATCTAAAGTTAATAATATAAGGGTCAAGAGCCCAACTAAAGCAACCAATGATCGCCATAACGGTGGCTTACAATTTGAGATTTTCTCCTTCAGTGATTCTTCAGGTGTCTTCAATAATGCTCAATCATCACTCAATTAATCACTTAATTGTCTCATTAACTTTAAAACTCTTGAGTGGACTCATATACACTCCCAGGAGTGTTAATTTAACACTGGAGTTTTTGCTGTGTACAAAGAGCCGTAGTTAACTGACAAGCTGAGCCATATCGCATTAATTATCGCTGGCGATACGTCCGCGATATTGATGCGATATGGCTCAGCTTGTCAGTGAACTACGGCTCTTTGTAGTAAATGCCGCTCCATCTGAAAGCAGGTGAAGGCGATTTACTACTAATCAAGGAACCGGCTTTACTGACGAGATGCGCATAACAATATCGTGCGATATATCGCCCAGCCCTACTTTCCTCCCTCACCGCCTATACTCGCCCTCATTTCAAGACGAGGTGCATCTCAAACCAGCCACTGACGGGACGCACACTTACCAGAGAATCACCCAGACTGTGGAGAGCCAACCCTTCTTCATCCGGTGGGTAGTATTACTTTTGATTTGCGCAGTGTAATTCACAGAATTACAAAAAAATATTTTGCCTCCTAAATATTTGTTTTGTCACGCATGAATGCGTGTGTATTTCCATCATATTAAATATAAAACGCATGTGTAGACTGATATTTTTCTAATGTCTGGACTCCTTTAAGGGGTAGCCTATGGATAAACAGACGTTTCAATATATTGGTATGCTATTAAATGCATTTTCTGAGAATTTATATTTCAAGTTTTGACTGCAAATGTCACGTCCATACGCTGGAATTCCCCAATTTTAAATAATGTATCCTCAACTAGTTTTGTGGTGTAGGTCTACGTATTTTATAATGTTAACTTTAAAATTCAAATAATACTAACAGTAATTTAAAGATGTGGTTGCATTGGATCTGGACGGGAAGGATAACTCTTGGAGTTGGAAGGGGTGTGTCGCTATTCTGCAGGTTCGTGGATCTGAGTGTTTCATATCGCATATCGTTACAGCCTTATGTTAAGTTCTACTGTATATCTATTTTGGTGAAAGTAACTCAAAAGTAATACAGGATAATGTAACGCATTGCAATTCTGAGACAGTAGGCTAATATTGTAAGGTAATGAATTAAATAACAGTAACAAGTAATAGCCTATAATGTATTACAGTTTGGAAGTAACTTGCACAACACTGACTACTTTTAAAAAATGCGGGTCAGGAAGCGGATCGGGTTACAATATTTTCTTCTTTTTTTTTGCGGTCCGAGTTGCGGGCGGTTAGTTGAAAACGTCGGTCGGGTGCGGGTTGTTTATACATTGACCCGAGCATCACTGGTGTCCTCTATCACTTTTTAATGGACACCCTGCAGCCAATCAGAATCGAGTATTCACCCAGACCATGGTATAATAATAAATAGCATGGGAAACAGCAACAGTTATTATTGTGACATGTAGCCCACTAGATTAAGAGTGACTTAAAAATAAATGACCACGTTTATTTTACACTGTTTGAAGATCTCAAATTATAATTTTATAATCAGAACAATATCTGCAGATATTGTGGAGAAATATAATTAGCCTGTTACTCTATGGCATGGATCTTTTTTTTCTTTTTTCTTTTTTTAAAGAAGTGAACATTATTAATAAAATTTTAGAAAAAGTAAGCTAGTATGATGCTTGACAAAGAAAATACTACATTCTGGGTGGGAATGTGATTAATCCCTCTAGTGGTCAAGTGTTGTTATATTTGTATTTCTGAGGATCTTTGGGATAGAAATGCAGTTATTGGGAGGATGTTTACAATCATTAGATGGGAACACATAGGTTTGATACGTTTGGAAGAATATGGCAGCTATGAAGTTATTAATTGTCAACAACCCAAATAAAGAACTTATACTGTTTTATGCTCTTTATTTGATTAAAACAAATGTTTTTGTGTAGGCTACATCTTCCTGGATGCCGCGATAGTCACGTGACATTATCTTAGCAACATCAAAGTTAAAGGTGGGGTATGTGATTCTCTTTTTTGTCCATTTTTTCAAAATAACTTGAAATCCTATTCCTAACCCACTTACAGCCACTGAGTTAGAAGCACTGAAATGAAAATTAAGCAATTTACTCATCTGTGGAACGGGCAGGACTCGAAAAACTCCAGCCAATCATTTCCAAGACCACCTGGAATCATTGGACAGGAAGTTCGTCAATCATTACATTTACATTTACATTTAGTCATTTAGCAGACGCTTTTATCCAAAGCGACTTACATCTGAGGACTAAAGCAAGCGAGTCATCGTGAAGAAGGAAGAACGACGCAAGAAGTGCTCAAAATACAAAGTTCAGGCATTGCTCAGAGTAGCAAAAGAGTAGCAAACAAACGGTCGTACCACACCCCCCTACCCCCAGTGCGCGTGACCCCCTTCGTGCGCATACTCAAAGCTTGTGACGCATGCGCATCTCGTCAGTAAAGCCGGTTCCATGATTAGTAGTAAATCGTCAATCTCTCGCGCATCTGAGTTTTCGCTCGTGCATGATTGCGTGTCCATGTTCTTCGAATGGGTGGAGTCAGAGCCAGCGTTGGAGGAAAGAAGGTAGGACCATTTGAATTGTGTATTTTCAAAATCTGCCGGTCGTTTTCCAAATCACATACCCCACCTTTAATATTAGCTGCGTCTTTGAGCGGGATACATTTTCTTACTTATGTGTAAACAGTTTCAGTCCTGAGCTCCAGACAAGAATGATTCCTAAAATAATGTGGTGTTGAGGAGACGTGCTGTTATTTTAAGTGACCAGATTTCCACCAGAATGAAGATGATGAATCAGGTGAGAAGTCCCTCAGATGCACATTGAAGGAGGAAACCGAGACAAACCAGATGATCACAGAGACTGAGAATAGCACAGAGATGTGGGCCAACTCTTTCCAATTAATAAAAACAAAAATCAATTGGTTTGTATTGTTAATAGGATTAACACTCCTTCACCCACACTAGTGTTTTGTTCCCTGATTCATCATCTGCAAGTGCTGGTTAAAAAACTGGAACTGAAGCAGGAGTGGATACATGGGCGTAGGTTTGGTTTCAGCTTTGGTGGGGACATCCCCCCCCCCCCCGGGAATTATTTTGTTGTAAGATAAATAACAGTGCTTTAATATCGATTTTCTTTGTCATTTCAGACTGCTGGCAATACAGAATATCACAATACAGATTATTGTATTCTATATCAAATTCTATTGATATATTCTATTCTTAAAAAAAAAGTGCATTAGATTAAACTGGGAAGGGTCATAAAACTTGCATATTGTTATCCTAGGTTTACTGCTTCTATTGTTCTCAATTGTAAGTCGCTTTGGATAAAAAGTGTCTGCTAAATGAATAAATGTAAATCTGTTGTGGTTTGATGCTCTTTCCTGCATACAAAATGGTTAATTAATTTTGTAGTCTATCCTCTGGCTAGCAAGTTTAACCCTCCTACCAGATATTGTTATTTGGATATTATCAATCAAATAATGATTTATTATATTTGAATAACCAACAGTGTTAACTTTTGCCTTTTTAACATTGCCAACATGTTTTTCCAGCACATGTGTCTAGCAAGTAGGCTACACTCACAAATACATTACATAAACGAAAAATGTCTCAGATGATCCACTGTTTATGACTGCAAGATTCTAAGTTAAGGTAGGCTAATTAACATTCAGTGACTTGCTAACGTAGCATTCTATCATGATAGCGCGACTTCTATGAGTCTATCCGTGCTGCACACCCCTAATTAATGCTCCTAACCTTGACAGATTGCAGAAGCTAGGTTTAACTGTAACAATATCCTGGGTAACCAGGATCACCAGTTAATACTATTTTCCACAGTAGAATCTGCATTTGAAAGCCTGGTCAGTCACTACTACTGCTAGTTATTTGTGTGGCTAGTTATTTTTGCCTACTTACACTCTGCTTTATGAAAAAGCTTCGTATGTCCCCTTTCTTCTTCTTGGGTGACATAGCTGATCTACAAAGTACAAAAAGGGGCAAAAAAACGGAATATTAAAATGTTTTACTCTGGTCTTTGTATATGGCAGGCAGAGACACAGCCCTGGTAACTTACCGTCGGCGTTGTCACGCGCGCACACACCACCCGCTCGCTGCCAGTGAGTGCAACCACAAAAAGTAGTCCCGGCCCGCGCGTGTAGCCTGCCTGTCAGATACCCCGCCGCCAATCAAATTACGGCGTATCTTGTACTGTCGTCGTCCTGGCCGTTGGAATCGATCCAAATAGCAAAGCAAAGATCCAAATGCAGCGCAAATATCAAAATAGCAGTTCAAAGGAGCTTGCTAAATATTGGTGGGGACAAATTTGTCATCTCAAAATATTGATTGGGACTAGTACCTAGCGTCCCCCCCTAAACCTACGCCCTTGAGTGGATATATTGAGCTGTCCCCATAAGCATATGGACTTTACCACAATCAAGGAAATCTGATTATGATCTTGATCTCATCCTATAAATTTCAACCTTTATGTTTTACCTATGGACAGGAACACTTTTATGTTATAAGATGTTATAAAAAAAAATTATGTTATAAAAAAATCAAGATTGTTAGCAGCATTAAGTTAGTTTTTCGTCACAACTGATGAAAACACAATCAATAATTAACAATCATCAAACATAAATCATGCATTCTAAGTCATGCATTATATTTCTATACATTTACAGACATAAAGGTACAAGTGGTCAATGGGGTGGTACCTTTTCAACCATTTAGGTACTAATATGTACCCTTAAAGGAACAGTTCACTTAAAAATGAAAATTCTGTCATCATTTACTCACCCTCAAGTTGTTTCAAACCTGAATGAATTTTGTTCTTCTGATGAACACAAAGGAAGATATTTTGAAGAATGTCAGTAAGACAGTTGATGAGCCCCGTTGACTTCCATAGTAGGGTAAAAAAAATGTTGGTTTGATTATCAATATTCTTTAAAATATATTTTGTGTTCAGCAGAAGACAGAAATTCATACAGGTTTGAAACAACTTGAGGGTGAGTAAATGATGACGGCATTTTCATTTTTGGGGTTAATAAGGTACCTTTTGAAAGCGTACCACCCCAGTGACAGCTTTTGTACTTTTTTTCCCTGGGAGTTTAGTTTCAGTAGTTATTTCAAGCTCTAGCAAGAATGTAGCACTGCTTAACTTCAGGATCACTCCATGAGTATATAAGACCATCTTGTTTATGCACACAAAGTATTTGATATTTTCATTTCTCACAGTAGTATCATTATTTGATTTGAGACCTTTTTGTCAAACATCATCATTGATAGTTCAGTATTTTGTACTATTCTTTTTGAGCAGAAGTTAACGGCTTCATGTGAGCAGGAATGGAAAAAACACCTGCAAAGACATGCTTTTCACACAAACGCTATTCACTCACACTGACACCTCAGACATGCATTCACACAAACACGCTATTCACACCTCAGAGAAGCACTCACAAACTGCCATCAAACACAAACCTCCAGCAGAAGACACATGCTCATGCAGAAGCTGTTTGTCTACCCAACAGATCAAACCACATATCTGTGCAGATGTGTATAAATGAATAAATGAGACCACATCCAGGGTTCACTTTGACTCCTTTTGACAAGTAGTTTGCATCTACGTTTCACACTTTTGACTTTAAGAGTAACACATGAAAATGCTCCAATGGGCCACAGGATTTACATCATTTGTTAAAAGTCCCTGTATTATAATTAAGGTAAATACTTTTGAGGTTTTTAGGAGAGCATTTAATTAATCAATTGTTAATATCACACGTTAAACCCCTTCAGGATGATTTTGCTGTGATTCCCTGATGAAACATGTAATGATTCGCACAATCCCAAAACTCAACCATTGACTCAGAGTCTGAGGTTGGTCAGGAAGTTCCTAGTGAAATGATCACAATCTGGGTCTTGTACTCGGAAAAAGACTGAAGTTTGATCATCTTCTCATTGCGATTGGTGCATAAACCACACGATCCTCCTCTTCAACTTTCTGTAAAACATGCATAACACAGGATCTAATAATAACAATAATAAAAATTTGATGTAATGTGAAATAGCTTTTTCAAACTAATACGGCTTTTATAAACATCTGATGGTGCGGGTGTGTGTGTGTGTGTGTGTGTGTGTGTGTGTGTGTCACGTTCCTGGTAGCACAAGCACACGATGACAAAGATGAATAAAAAATCGAGTCTTTAATAGATATTCAAAAAGTTAAACAAGGATGAAGGCGAGTAAATCTCTACCACGTGCACATAAACGTATTTCTCACGTCCCATAGACGAGACCGGACTAACTCAAATGCAGGAGGGAGACTTAAGTACAGGAAAGTGACAAAGGGAACAGCTGAACAAAAAGAGTAATCAAATGAGTAACCATGGAAACGAAGACAGCAAACAAACTCAACCTGAACATAACTGTGACAGTACGCCCCTTCCCGGAAAGGTGCGACTTCGCGCTGACAGTTCCAAGGAGGGAGGAGGCTGAGGTGGAGGACAGGATCTCAGGAGAGGTGATGACATGAGAAACCACAGTGGTGCAGATGGTCGGAGGAGCCAGGGAGAAGCCCGAAGTCCAGCCGGGATGAAAACCCACGGCGGCGGAGGGAGGACCATGGCGACAACTGAGGGTGACAGAGTCGATGATGGTGGAGCACTGGGCGAAGATGGAGAGCTGGTGGACCAAAGTGACCCCGAAGACCCCGAGGTGGAACCTAGGTACCAGCGGACTGAGGCGGATCTGAAGCGACTGAGGGCCGAGGCGGAGCTGGAGGGAGGATGGAGCCAGACGAAGCCGTAGGGGTTGAGAGCCGCAAGGGCTCGTAGGTCTGTGGTGCAGGATTGGTGTTGTCTGACCCGCTGGTCCAAGGTAGTGCGCTGGATCCGTAAGCTCGATGGTCCCTGGTGAAAGAGGTCTGCTTTCACACGGAAACCGCGGGACCGATTAGATTTCTTGAGACATGGGATTAAATTTCCAAATGAAAGACGGTAGCGGTCGGTAACTCTGGTGTAGTTTGGGTGAGAATGGGCGATCTGACAATAGCCCGGCCGCTCCTGACACCCTTCGACAACAGCGCATCTGCACTTGAACTTGAAGTGAATAAAACTTTCCACAGTTCACACAGTTCCCAGTTCATGCTCTGAGCAACCTGACAAGATATGTTCTTTGCATCCTGTCCACAAGTGCACGTTCAAGAACATTCAACCTTTGTGGTTGTATTTTGGAGGAGTGATAACCGGTTGCCCACTGAAACTGTCGTCGTCAGTCAGCAACATTTTATTCTTGCATGGATATTTTGCTGTATAGCTAGTTAACAAACAGTTTTTGTTAATTCATATTTTTTGGCTTATAATTTTGAGTGACAGACGTCATATTTAATTTAGCCTATTTTTCTCTGTGACATTTTTACTTTGTTGACAGTTGCATGATAAGACAAATAACAAATACAATTCTTGTACAACCAACATTTTATATTTGTTATCCCCAATCACTCTCTCTTTCTTTAGGGGAAATTTAAATGTGTGATTCTGGAAACGAGATCCAAATTTAGCAGGTCAGGAAGAAAACCATTCTAAGCGGATAGCGGGTGAACACAGAGTGAATTTTAAGCGGGAGCGGGTGGGAGCAAAACAGAACCTGACGTGAAACGGACGGGAGCAGGACAAAAAAAACAGTCCTGCGCAGTGGAAATTGGGCAGAGTAATGAGGCGATTCCAGAAGTGGAGGCAGGAGAGGGAGGCCAGGCAGGACCAGCAAATATAAAGGTAGGCATTCAGAGTTGGGCGGTATCAGCATGGGCATGGAATCATCCTCTTCCCAAATCCTTTCCTCAGAGGTCCCTGACTCACCCTCAGTGACTGGATTGTGGGCGAGGCTCCAATTCATCCCCCCGTACTCCACTCTTACTCCCACGGTGGCACACGATGGCCGGATCACACACCTGGTCAGACTCATATTCAGACTGAGTCGTTTCATCTTGCGCCTGCTCTTCATCTGCGGTGGGCTCAGACGTCATGCTCATCCCACGAGGATGTGTCAGACTGGACTCTGACTCAGAAGTCACACATGTGCATGTGAGGTGATGTCCTACTCAGGACCGATGATGAACTCAGATCCATTGTTCACCAGCACCCACTCTGTTACAGTTATTTTTAGTTTAGAGTTTGTTTTCAGTCATTGCCCTTTTTCCACTTGTCTGAGTCCGTCATTTGTTACCATGTTTTCTCAATGGATTACTCATTCTGTTCAACTGTGTCTAACGTAGTTCCCTTTGATTGTTCCTTGTATTTAAGTCCTCATGTTTCATTTGAGTTTTTTTCCGATCTTGTCAGTAAACGGTTGTTACCTTGCCTGCTTTCTACTGAGTTTCATGTTGTGAATTATCCATAATCATATCATCATATCCTCTCTTTTGTTTGTTATCAACGACCGTAACGTGACAGAAGACCAGACCAAAAAACAAGATACTTGTGGCATCGTGACAGTGTGAGGTTTATGTTATAGATCATTATACTATGAAAGCCCATTTCCACCACATAAGAAAAAAAATCATGCTCTGATAAAAAAAAGTCAAATTATGAGATTAAAAATTCTAAGTTATGTCATTCTAAATCAGAATTAGTATGTCATAATTTAAACATTTTAAGTCAGAATTTCGACATTTAAATCTCATAATTTCATCTTTGTGATTTTTTTTCCTTATGTGGTGGAAATGGGGTTCCATATTATACAGACAAAAACACAAGAGCACACTGATCAGGATCTGAAATTATACAAATACTCAACAAATTAACAATAAATTGTCTCACCGATTTCTGTGCGTTTCTTTTGTAGAATGTCGTCTCAGCATAAGTGATCTCATCTGAACAAGTCTCCACTGTTTGAACAATATTAAAAGCATTAAAACAGCAAGATTCAGACTAGATCTGGTTCTTCACATATTCTTCATGATCTGTTCTTCATCTGTCATTATTAGGGCTTTCTAAGTTAACACAGCAGTTTTTAAAAATGGTATTAACAAATTTAATGAGCATTAGACCTATAACTTTTTACACACACAAAAAGTTCCTAAATTAGTATTTATCATTAAATTTAGAGAGACACATAAATCACACATACATTTGAACAAAAATGGGATGTTTGACAAAACTAAAGTCTTTTGCATTCTTTGTGTTTAATCAGCTTTTAGGCTCAAGCTCAACAAAAGTCATCATTCATATAGATTTTAATTTGAGCACCAGCTGCATCTTTGCACATGTAAGACTACATTCAAAAACGGAGACATCTTTTTTTTAATTAAAAATAAACTTTTCTTTTTTTCTACATTTCCAGTGTTTTTCTACATTTCCATACAGTTTGTTTTCTGTGCAAGTGAGACGAGTAAAGAGCGACATTCTGGCATTATGTAGAAATAGACATATTCTGATATGAGTGTGTTCAGCAGAAATTGCCAAACACAATAATGACATGTTAGTTTGGTTTCAAAGGATGTTAACTACAACATTATGAGAATAATTTTAATGAAATGAGAAAATACGGCTATTAGTTGGCTAAAATATTTAGAGCATATTTTCTAATTATTATTATTTGTTTAAAAGCTGTATGTAATACTTGCCTTCTTTGTCAATTTTTCTACATTTCCTGCAGATGCAGCATATCACGACTGAAACTACAATCATCAGAGATCCAGCAGAGATCAACACTATCAGAGACACTGAGACTGGAGGAACTGAAGGAGAGAGTCATTATTGTGAGTGAATCAGTAAATACACACATATATCATCAGTGCTGTGGTACCTGCACATGTGTGACAGAGTGTGTTGATGTCCAGATGTGTGGTCTGGTTGCTGATGGGATTGTTCAGCACACAGCTGTAGGTGTTTTTATCCTGATATTCCACCTCCAGAGGTAGAGAGAGACTGATGCTGAGATCACACACACTGATGCTGGACAATACACTGATTCCTGCGTACCAGGAGAGAGTCACATCACTCACATTCAACACTGATGAACACACCAGTGAACATGATGATGATGATGAACATTGTGAAGAGTTACTGATGATGACAGGAACAGGCAGACGAGCTGGAAAACATGAGAGAAAAAAATAAATATCAACATAATAATTGTCCTATTTCAGTTGTTGTGAATTGTAGTGAATCGGTGTACTAAATTTTGTGTTGAGTGTGTGTTTAGTGTGTTCATGGTCACTGAATGTGTCTGTCAGCTCAAACTATAAAATGATTAAACATTTGAATATGAAAATAGAAAATATATGAATGTTTGGACAAATGACATCTCACCATAGACAGAAACACTGAATGTTTTTGATGACAGGTTCAGTCCACTTATATCTAGTTGATAAACTCCAGTATGTTCAGTTGTGATGTTTGTGATGATCAGAGATCCAGTTTGATCGTCCAGCTTCAGTCTGTCTCTGAATCTCCCATCAGTGGCATTATATGTGGAGAAGATTTGCTTCTTCTTTTTAATTTTAGCTATCAAAAACTTTTCAGCTCCAAATGCCCACAGTATGTCGTTGTTTTCATGTATTTCAGTAAGATCAGTGTTTAGAGTAACAGATTCTCCTCCATCACTGACACTGAATCACCAAACACACCTGGAGAACACACAGATTTACACAGATTAATGCCCCTGATGGTTTACAAAGCCTGAAATCAGATGAAGTTTCGATGTAAAGTTGAGAACACGCAGAGAATCAGCAGAAACACAAAATATGAAATGTCAACTGTATCTAATAAACCGCTGCCGTTACAGAGAAACTGTCAGAATCAAGCAGACAGAAAACACAAACAAACACACAGTAATACATTTGATTTTCATACTAAATATTCCAGGCTATTTAATACATTAAAAACATAAATGTATAAACCCCAAGATATGAACTCAAAGCAAACAGATTTCCAAAAACAGCAACAACCTTTGCAGTCTTACAGCGTCTTAAGGAGTTTAATTTAACGTATCTATCTTAAATCTAAAGTAAAACCAGAATCAAAATGATGGTTTAAATGTAAGTCTGGTTATTTTAAAGTTTAAAGTTTGGTGGAACAGCATTATTATAGATAATTGAAAAACGCATTGAAAATAAATACATGATTGAAAGTACCATTTTAATTGTGCTGGATATTTTAAATAATTTTTTTAAATAAATGAGATTTAGATCACTAGATAGTCTGCACTATAAGGTTGTGTATTAGATCAACAATCTAATTTGAACAGCAGCAGAAAAAATAAGCCATAAAAATGTTCTTTATAACTTACCAATCAGACTCCAGCCGCACAGACAGAAAACAAACATGCAAGACATTTTTTTCAGTTGTTCAACATCAGATGTGACAGCAGAAGTGTGTGTGAATCCTCCCACCACCGTTAATCCTCCTCACTCGCTGCATTTGCATAATGGTATTCATCTGGCCCTTGTTAAGACTTTAATTGCTCTTAATGTATAAATATTTTTATCAAAAGTAAATAAAAATCTATATTTTTACACCTGTGTACCTTATTTACCCCTTAATAGTTCATATTAGTACCTTAAATGTACATATAATCAGAATCAGACTGAGCTTTATTCACCGTGTGCGCAAACGCAAACGATTTTTCATTTAGTGTCTAAACCGCACATATTAGCTCCTTCAAAAGGTCACCGCCCCAGTGACAGCTTTCCTTCTGACAGCGCAGTTACCCGACTTGTTTTAAATGGATACAAGTAAAATATTGTGCAAATTGTTGATGAACTACGTTTTATGGTAAAATGCAGCTCAACTCTATTATGTAGCCTATATTTAGGCTATATTCTAAATTTTAGTGAATTGAAAAACCAGAGTACAAAGATAAAACCGTCTGGCATCTCTCACAGTTTTACTGAAGTTCATCATCATGAGTCAATCTGAAAGAGACTGCAGGTTTCTACAGAAATGAGGTTTGATCTGCTGGTGGACAGACGTGTGTGTGACACTGGGCATTTAGTGCTTGTGTGTTTAGTTTAAAGGTGAAGAGTTTCTTCCTGTCCTGATAGCTTTTTAGACTCTGTGATCTGAGGAAAAAAACAAGATGAGAAACTGTTTGACACTGCATGAGAGAGAAAAACAATAGCAAAACTATCATATTTATCTTTTAAAACGTTTAGAATGCCTTTTTAAAGGAAGTGGGCCGTGACAGATGCCATGCATTTAGTGATTTAAATGCTGCTGTTATTGTAAACACACCAGATGGCGCCACTCAAAAAGCAATGACAACAAAGACATTTTATTCTAATAAACCAAAGTAATCTGTGTTTAATTGAGTTTGTTATTCATATAACAGGCATCAGGAAGCAGTGCAGTGATCAGGCTGGTCTGTGTCTTATATAGTTTATTATATTGTTTCTTCTTTGAGAACAGCAGTAACTATAGCGCACACTATCAGGTAAAAGTAGCACTATTATTAGAGAGATGTGATTTTCTGCTTTAGACACTAGAGAGTGATGATGTGTAAGATACTGTAAAGCATTATGTATTCCATATTCCATTTTCTATTTATTTAAACAGAAGTATATTATGTGATATAGAACAGTGATGTGCGGGATCAATATTTTATAAAGTTAGTATAAGCTACATTTCCATGTGTGTTAAGATAAAATTAGAACATTTAGTTGAGTTTCTGGATGCTGTGCTATTTGTGCACCACTAAATTAAACTTATACACAGCAACATATTTCAGACATAACTAAAGGCTTAATAAAAGTTATGAGAGTGCATACATGTGCAAAAGAAAAAGAAAAAGAAAAAACATTGGATGAAGCCACAATACATGGCAGAGAATTAATGTGAACTATGAGGTGTGAGTCAGGGCCTGTATGAGCTCTAACATTTACTCCAATAGATAAAAATTTTTTTCCACCTAGAAACATTGATAAGCTACGTAACATATGCTATCTGTTTCTGATGCAGAAAAGTTAGTTCATGACCTCGAGACTAGATTACTGTAATGCTTTATTAGCTGGCTGTCCTGAATCCTCAATAAACAAGCTACAGTTAGTCCAAAATGCAGCTGCTAGAGTTCTTACTAGGTCAAGAAAATATGATCATATAACACCAATTTTATCATCTCTACACTGGTTACCTATTAAGTTCCGTATCAATTACAAAGTACTACTACTGACCTATAAAGCCCTAAATGGTTTAGCTCCTGTATATTTAATGGACCTTCTATCGCCCTACAATCCATCGCGTTCTTTAAGATCATTAAATTTGAGGCTTCTGGTCATTCCTAGGATATCTAAGTCCACTAAAGGAGGGAGGGCGTTCTCACATTTAGCTCCTAAACTCTGGAATACCCTTCCTGATATTGTTCGAGGCTCAGACTCGCTGTCCCAGTTTAAAACTAGATTAACCCTTTACCTGTCACCCCCCCTTTTGATAAGTGACATTAAAATGCACTATACAAACTTAAAGGGTTGTAATTCAAGAATGCTTTGGAATATAGACCTAAGTTTGGTCTTGTTTTAAAGAAAACAATCAGCAGATTATTACTGAAGTGAAAGCACTTCAAAAAATTAAAGTATGAAAAAGTTATGGAAGTTATAATTTACAGTAAATCAAATATACTTTATTAATATATTTTTTTAATATAAAATAAATATTCGACAAAATACTTTTTACTATAAAATTACTATAAAATGAAAGCTATATATCTAACCAAGTTGTTTTCCAAATTTAAAGTTGATATCACAAAAATTGAAGTTCCCATGAAATTTTGTTTAGGCGTTATACCAAAAATAGCCACCGGGTGCCATTGAATTTAATTGAATGCATTCTGCCATAACAAATAATTACTTTAAAAACCAGGCTTTATTAATTATTATTAGATGGGGCTGGGTCAGTGGGACTGTTTCTGGGGGATAAATCTGAGGGAAGAACAGGAGACATGAGTAAGGACTCGGAGAATGCAGAAGACAAAAGATAGGTAAAATAAAAAGTGTCTGGATCAAAAAATCTAGTTACGTACACAATGCACTCAATGCCCAAACCCCATCTCTGCAATAATAATTAATAAAGCCTAGTTTCTAAAGTACTTCCTGCCTCTATGTATTAATGTTCATGGGTAGCCTAAATGTGTTCCATTCAGACCTTAACATTAAGTCTTTTACTGTTATATGTCAACAAGATTCAACAAGACATTTTCACCTGCTATACCCAATGTTTAGATTTGTTGTGGTATTTATGCAAATTGGCACATATGTAATTAGATTATGCACCGTTTGTCCATGTTAACAAACAATTTCAAAAAACTTGTTATACATTTTTTGTTTATCTTGATGTAAGTAATCAACTCAGTAATTTTCATGGTGATATTTAAAGGTTAAAATCTGTATCCTATTCACGTGAGAAAAAAAATGAAATTGCGTATGAATAGACTATATTTGGGTCTTTTTCGAAACTTTCCCCTAATGGGATTCTTCAGGGCTTTTTTTTTTTCATTTACTCAGGACATATTGAGGATTCAAAATCAGTTGAGTTTGCTTCAGTTGCAATTTGTTCAACCTTTTTTCATAAAATGACTGGACTATTGGGTGATTCCGGGGAGCAGAATTTGAGGTAGCATTGTTTTGACCCTAATTACAAGTTTCCAGCAGCTTGTTGACCGGGTTGTCCACCCAGGTTGTGATCCTCAGACATCATAGATTTCATTTTTATATGACAACCTTTTACAGCAGCCCATGTCTGCTAAACCCCTTTTGCCCCCTGGGTAGGTGGGCAGATCGAGGCTTCGTGAAGCAATAAACAGTTGAACCAAATGGTCCATATTGTGTCGAAGCTTCGAATCAATCCGACACCCGTCTCAACGGTGACACCTAGTGGTCACTTGCAGGTGTTGATCTGAAACAACCTTGACAACGAGCCATTAAAAAAATGTGTTTTTTGATTATTGTAGCTATTTTTCTAATATGTGAAGCTTGTAACCTGTAGGCTCCTCACTGTGCAGAATGTTATTTTGGTCCTGAAAAATGAATATTAATAAAAGAAATCAAGCCACAATGTCTCACTTTTTTAGAGATTCTTATGAAAAATATTAATTTCTCTTCTTTGGAAGGACTTAGCCTACTTTTTATACAGACGTGCGATTGTGTGGTCTGTGGTCCCGACCCTGTCAAACAAACGCTGAATCGGCGGAGCACGCCACCTGTTGAAACACTCAGAAGCTTCATTTAGCCGTAGTCACGTGACAAGGGTGTTTTGAATCACGCTTCGGATCAGTGTTTCGAAACATCTGCGCTTCGGGATCTTGCAAAGCTTCGGAACTATGGAATGCCAAAGCTGACTTAATTAAAAATAAATAAATACATAAATAAATATACGAAGAAATGTAAAAAAGCAAAAATACATAAATAAATACATAAATAAATATACAAAGAAATGTAAAAAAGTACAAATAAATGAGTATTTATACTTTTATTTCCTTATTTATGTATAATTGTATTTTTTCACACATTTATTTATTTTTATATTTATACATTTATTCATTTATTTATTTCCACTTTTATTTATTTCCACATTCATTTATGTATATATGATTTTATGTCTACATTTATTTATTTTCACATTTATTTATTTCTACATTTATTTATTTCCACATTTATTTATTTATACATTTATTTATTTATACATTTCTTTGTCCGTATGCTAATGAGGGGGGCGTGTTTTACCTCAGACATCAGCAATCCAGCTCAGAGTGGCAGTGCTGAAGCTTTGAGGCCACAGTGACACCTTGTGGTGTGTGACCAAACGAAACGCAAGAGGTGTGCGGACAATATCACATTTTAAGTCATGTACAGGTCCTTCTCAAAAAATTAGCATATTGTGATAAAGTTCATTATTTTCCATAATGTAATGATAAAATTTAAACTTTCATATATTTTAGATTCATTGCACACCAACTGAAATATTTCAGGTCTTTTATTGTTTTAATACTGATGATTTTGGCATACAGCTCATGAAAACCCAAAATTCCTGTCTCAAAAAATTAGCATATCTCATCCGACCAATAAAAGAAGTGTTTTTAATACAAAAAAAAAAAGTCAACCTTCAAATAATTATGTTCAGTTATGCACTCAATAGTCAATACTTGGTCGGGAATCCTTTTGCAGAAATGACTGCTTCAATGTGGCGTGGCATGGAGGCAATCAGCCTGTGGCACTGCTGAGGTGTTATGGAGGCCCAGGATGCTTCGATAGCGGCCTTAAGCTCATCCAGAGTGTTGGGTCTTGCGTCTCTCAACTTTCTCTTCACAATATCCCACAGATTCTCTATGGGGTTCAGGTCAGGAGAGTTGGCAGGCCAATTGAGCACAGTAATACCATGGTCAGTAAACCATTTACCAGTGGTTTTGGCACTGTGAGCAGGTGCCAGGTCGTGCTAAAAAATGAAATCTTCATCTCCATAAAGCTTTTCAGCAGATGGAAGCATGAAGTGCTCCAAAATCTCCTGATAGCTAGCTGCATTGACCCTGCCCTTGATAAAACACAGTGCACCAACACCAGCAGCTGACATGGCACCACAGACCATCACTGACTGTGGGTACTTGACACTGGACTTCAGGCATTTTGGCATTTCCTTCTCCCCAGTCTTCCTCCAGACTCTGGCACCTTGATTTCCGAATGACATGCAAAACTGAGCAACAGTCCAGTGCTGCTTCTCTGTAGTCCAGGTCAGGCGCTTCTGCCGCTGTTTCTGGTTCAAAAGTGGTTTGACCTGGGGAATGCGGCACCTGTAGCCCATTTCCTGCACACGCCTGTGCACGGTGGCTCTGGATGTTTCTACTCCAGACTCAGTCCACTGCTTCCGCAGGTCCCCCAAGGTCTGGAATCGGTCCTTCTCCACAATCTTCCTCAGGGTCCGGTCACCTCTTCTCGTTGTGCAGCGTTTTTTGCCACACTTTTTCCTTCCCACAGACTTCCCACTGAGGTGCCTTGATACAGCACTCTGGGAACAGCCTATTTGTTCAGAAATTTCTTTCTGTCTTACCCTCTTGCTTGAGGGTGTCAATGATGGCCTTCTGGACAGCAGTCAGGTCGGCAGTCTTACCCATGATTGCGGTTTTGAGTAATGAAACAGGCTGGGAGTTTTTAAAAGCCTCAGGAATCTTTTGCAGGTGTTTAGAGTTAATTAGTTGATTCAGATGATTAGGTTAATAGCTCGTTTAGAGACCCTTTTCATGATATGCTAATTTTATGAGACAGGAATTTTGGGTTTTCATGAGCTGTATGCCAAAATCATCAGTATTAAAACAATAAAAGACCTGAAATATTTTAGTTGGTGTGCAATGAATCTAAAATATATGAAAGTTTAATTTTTATCATTACATTATGGAAAATAATGAACTTTATCGCTAATTTTTTGAGAAGGACCTGTATATCACCCTAAAGGCTGATTTATACTTCTGCGTCGGACCTACGCCGGAGCCTCTACGCTATACACTACGCGTTGGTTTTCATTTATACTTCTGCGTCGTTGTCCGCGTTGACGCGCAATTACACATGCAGAGGGAGCATGTGAAACCCGAGGGAGGGGTTCTAGCAGACCAATCACAGCGCTTGCGTCCGCGTAGAATTGACGTGTTGTTACATTTTTGGAGAGGTGCACGTCAGGGTACGCCGAAGGGTACGCGCGCTACGCACAGCCTACGACGTAGCTACGGCGTAAGTTCGACGCAGAAGTATAAATTGGGCTTAACTGTATGTAGGGTAGGCTATATAGGGTTAACACACATAGCACACATGAACAGAAACTGCACTTAAACGGGTCTGATAGCAGACACTTGGACATGGAAGCGCATGAAAGTATCCACTATTAATAACAATGTAAACGCGGTGGATAGGGCTGATAAGAGCTTGCATTTATTGTCGATGAGACTCGCACACCGGCGCAGAACGCGGAGAGAAACCAGCGCACATTTCACTGACTCCTACGCAAGCATATCGATCAATGAGTTTGAAACGCGACTCAATACACGGTTTACATTCGCGTTTCATAATTTCGTATGCTTAACAGGTGACAATTCAAATGCTTAAACACAACCCATATTTCATAGATGCTGCTCTTAGATAGGCTACTGATTAATCACAAGTCATCAATTTGGAATTATTCTTAAATCAAACAAAAGGGGCTCATGTAAACTCAGCTAGTGAGCCACGCATCTCACCCCATGCAGTGGAGGACAGAAGCATCATCATGCCCATTCAAACAGCACCTTTCGTGCCCATGCTCGTAGTGATATGTCCCCCTATAAATTGATTTTATATCTACCCAAACCTTATTAAACAGGTAGGCTACACATCATCATATATGTCAAGTTCTTAATATTAATCGATAAACTACTCAGTTATAATTATAATAAGGCACTATGGCTGTTATCAGTAAAATTAAATTAACAAAAGTCATTAAGTCATTAAAAGTCAAAATCTTAATACAGAGGAGAATGCTTTTGCACTGCAATTACAATTGCATAAAAGTCGTTATGAGATTAATGTTAAAAATAAATGAATATAGAATATGAAATGATGGAATCAATTAAATTGTATGTTTAAATATGAAACTAAAACAGCCATTAGGTGGCGGTAATATGGGTTGTGTTTTAAGCATTTGAATTGTCACCTGTTATGCATACGAAATTATGAAACGCGAATGTAAACTGTGTATTGAGTCGCGTTTCAAACTCATTGATCAATATGCTTGCGTAGGAGTCAGTGAAATGTGCGCTGGTTTCTCTCCGCGTTCTGCGCTGGTGTGCGAGTCTCATCGACAATAAACGTAAGCTCTTATCACCGCGTTTACATTGTTATTAATAGTGGATACTTTCATGCGCTTCCATGTCCAAGTGTCTGCTATCAGACCCGTTGAAGTGCAGTTTCTGTTCATGTGTGCTTAATAACTGTAAATTAGAAAGTTGTCCAGCTCGATATGAACAATATACATACTGAGTTTTAAGATTGTAGATAAAAGTATAGACCTAACTCCCCCTCTTTTGTCAAAAGGTGGCGCTACTGAGCCCCTGCACCACGCCCGTTTCTGAAACTTTGCACATGTCTACTGGCTAATAAATGTGATGTGTCTGTCGAGTTTCATGCAATTTCAAGTATGCTAAGAGTCTCAAAAGCATCAAAAAAGAATCTTAAAGTTTGATGCGTTACCACGGCAACAGTATCTAAGATATCAATAATCCTTTCACAGGTCTACATCTGCCGTGTGTTTACATTATACACATAAAGTTTTAAGCAAATCGGTAAAAATAAGAGGGTGATTTAAAAGCATTTTGAAAGTGACACACTTCCTGCTGCCAGTTGGTGGCGCTATAACTTTGACTCACAATAGTCACATCCATGTGATCGGCCTCTTACAGCGAACACACTGCTGAAGTTTCATCAAGATCAGTCAATGTATGCAGAAGTTATAACACACTTCCTGTTTCCATTATTCGCCATAAATTCGTTACCTCGCCACGGCCAAACCGTTCGAGATATCAAAAATCCCCTGGCAATTTTTCATCCTCAATGTCTTGACTTCATGCACACCGAGTTTGGTGACGATCGGGTGAATTCCCTAGGAGAAGTGTTTCAAATTCCTGAGCATGAGTTTCCAAACAACCCATAATAGCCGACTTCCTGTTGGGCTGGCGTAAAAAGTAAGAGTACGAAGGATATATGAAACGATGAGATCTATATGTGTACCGATTTTCATATTAATTCATGCAAGCGTGTTTGATATATGGACATGTTTTCGAATCCCGTTCCAGGGGGCGCTGTCGAGCCCCCCTGCCACGCCCGGGTACCATCTTCAGTCCGGCCCTGATGGCCGCGGGTTCTGACCCGTGTGCAAAGTTTCAAGAGTTTTTGAGCACGTTAAGGCCCCCAAAAGTGCCCAAAAGGTAGTAAAATAATAATAAAATATAGCTGCGAGCAGCGATTACGGGCCCAAGCCGGTGGCACCGCAACCCCGGTTCCTTTAGTTACCTAAAGGCACCGGGGTGGCGGTGCCGCCGGCTTTGGCCCTTCATCGCTGCTCGCAGCTATATATTATAATATATATATATAAGAAGCCGGTGGCACCGCCACCCTGGTGCCTTTAGGGTTATTGTGCACGACGTGCAAAAACGTAACCCTGCTTTGACTGTCGAAAAGAAGTGTGCTGTAGAGCTTGCATCAGTTTGGGTGCATCAAGTGCGCATCGAGGGCACATATCAACCACAAAGTATGCGTGAGCAACCTTCTGAAACCTAAAATGAAAAATGAGACACCTCATCCATGGTCTCATGGATTTAACAGACACATGAAATAAGTACACAAGACCGAGTATTCATATGAAGTGTGCCATTTGGGACAGGGCCTATGATCGTGAACCACAAAAGCCACATATATGAGATAATTTAAATATAGAATAATTTTTAATGTCATAGGATGTCATAGCTCAATATGTTTTTCAGCACTTAAATGTGTAAATATAGAAGCCCAGTATTTATCTGGAGGTCTTTGTACAGGTTTATTAATGTAATTATATTTTACGCTTATGTGTTCTATGATATGCAATGGAAGTAAATTTTAATGTTTAACATGGGTGTATTCACAACACATAGCATACGATATAATATCTTAAGATTATTCATCATTATGTTGTCTCTGCCTTTTCTGTTTTAATGATATTCAGAACAGAAAAACTAAATGTTCCTTAATTTTAATTAACACTAACTTTATTCTCATCTGAATTATAAATAATTGATTTCCGTATAAAATGATTTCTGCGCCTCTCTCTCTCTCTCTCTTTCTCACACACACACAGTTCGATCGCGCCCGCGCCTCTCACTCTCTCTCTCACACACGCACACACACACACACACACACAGTTCGATCGCGCCCGCGCCCCTCTCTCTCTCTCTCTCTCTCTCTCTCTCTCTCTCTCACACACACACAGTTTGATCGCGTCCGCGCCTCTCTCTCTCTCACTCACTCACACACACACATACAGTTCGATAGCGCCCTCTCTCTCTCTCTCTCTCTCTTTCTCTCTCACAGTTCGATCGCGCCCGCCCTCTCTCTCTCTCTCTCTCTCTCTCACTCACTCCCACACACACACACACACACAAAGTTCGATCGCGCCCGCACCCCTCTCTCTCTCTGTCACACAGTTCGATCGCGCCAGCGCGATCACACACGCACACACACACAGTTCGCTCGCGCCAGTGCGTCTCTCTCGCACGCACACACACACTCCAGCTTGAGAGAGAGAGGCGCGCACGTTCGAACTGTGTGTGTGTGCGTGTGTGAGAGAGAGAGAGGCGCGGGCGCGTTCGAACTGTGTGTGTGTGTGTGCGCGTGTTGTGTGTGTGCGCGCGCGCGTGTGTGTGTGTGAGAGAGAGAGGCGCGCGATCAAACTGTGTGTGTGTGTGTGTGTGTGTGCGTGTGTGTGAACAGTGGAAACATACTCCGTCATTTTTTTCATACAGGACATCATTCAGACTGCAAACTGTTTACTTATATTTGTGTACACTCGCAATAAAACACAACATCCTCAGTCACATACGTAATATATTTATATATAAATATAATTTTGGACACAAGAGGGCAGTATAGCCCTATTTATGATTTTGTGTTTAAACTATCACCCGAAGAGACCCCCTTCCCCTCCTTCTCCCCCTCCCCACACACACACACACACACACACACACACACACAGACAGAATGGCAGGGGACACTCTCTCTGTCAGAGAGAGGGAGAGAAAATTCTCAGAATCCACATTCAAACCACAATATCTGACTTTCTGTTGGTCGGAGATAATGACTGTAAATTAGAAAGTTGTTCGGCTTGACGAGAACAATATACACGCCAAGTTTTGTAACTGTAGGTAAAACTAACTAAGTTATAACACACTTTATGTGTCCTTTTTTAGTCATAAATTCATTTCCTCGCCACGGCCAAACCGTTCGAGATATCAAAAATCCGTCCGCAATTTAGCATCCTCAATGTCTTGACTTCATGCTGACCGAGTTTCGTGGTGTTTGGATTAATTCTCTAGGAGAAGTATATAAAAAATAAAAGCATGCATTTTCCAAACAACCCATAATAGCTGACTTCCTGTTGAGCTGTCGTTAAACTTAGAGCACGAAAGTTGTTCGGCCCGATGAGATCTAAATATGTACCGAGTTTCATATTATTACATGCAAGCATGTTTGATATATGGACAAGTGTTCGAATCGCATTCCAGGGGGCGCTGTCGAGCCCCCCTGCCACGCCCGGGTACCAGCTTCAGCCCGGCCCTGATGGCCGCGGGTTCTGACCTGTGTGCAAAGTTTCAAGAGTTTTCGAGCACGTTAAGGGCCCCAAAACCTTGAAAAACAAAAATAAAAGCATTCTCACTCAGCAGACAAATCCCCCTCCCCCCAAACACACGGAGAGACGTAGGGTCAGAGAGAGAGGAAGAGAAAATTCTCCAAAACATCCACATTCAAACCAAAATATCTGACTTCCTGTTGGTCTGAGCTAATAACTGTAAATTAGAAAGTTGTCCAGCTCGATATGAACAATATACATACTGAGTTTTAAGATTGTAGATAAAAGTATAGACCTAACTCCCCCTCTTTTGTCAAAAGGTGGCGCTACTGAGCCCCTGCACCACGCCCGTTTCTGAAACTTTGCACATGTCTACTGGCTAATAAATGTGATGTGTCTGTCGAGTTTCATGCAATTTCAAGTATGCTAAGAGTCTCAAAAGCATCAAAAAATAATCTTAAAGTTTGATGCGTTACCACGGCAACAGTATCTAAGATATCAATAATCCTTTCACAGGTCTACATCTGCCGTGTGTTTACATTATACACATAAAGTTTGAAGCAAATCGGGTAAAAATAAGAGGGTGATTTAAAGCATTTTGAAAGTGACACACTTCCTGCTGCCAGTTGGTGGCGCTATAACTTTGACTCACAATAGTCACATCCATGTGATCGGCCTCTTACAGCGAACACACTGCTGAAGTTTCATCAAGATCAGTCAATGTATGCAGAAGTTATAACACACTTCCTGTTTCCATTATTCGCCATAAATTCGTTTCCTCGCCACGGCCAAACCGTTCGAGATATCAAAAATCCCCTGGCAATTTTTCATCCTCAATGTCTTGACTTCATGCACACCGAGTTTGGTGACGATCGGGTGAATTCCCTAGGAGAAGTGTTTCAAATTCCTGAGCATGAGTTTCCAAACAACCCATAATAGCCGACTTCCTGTTGGGCTGGCGTAAAAAGTAAGAGTACGAAGGATATATGAAACGATGAGATCTATATGTGTACCGATTTTCATATTAATTCATGCAAGCGTGTTTGATATATGGACATGTTTTCGAATCCCGTTCCAGGGGGCGCTGTCGAGCCCCCCTGCCACGCCCGGGTACCATCTTCAGTCCGGCCCTGATGGCCGCGGGTTCTGACCCGTGTGCAAAGTTTCAAGAGTTTTTGAGCACGTTAAGGCCCCAAAAGTGCCCAAAAGGTAGTAAAATAATAATAATAAATAATAATAATAAAAATATAGCTGCGAGCAGCGATTACGGGCCCAAGCCGGTGGCACCGCAACCCCGGTGCCTTTAGTTACCTAAAGGCACCGGGGTGGCGGTACCGCCGCCTTTGGCCCTTCATCGCTGCTCGCAGCTATATTTATATATATAATATATATATATATATATATATATATATAAAGCCGGTGGCACCGCCACCCTGGTGCCTTTAGGGTTATTGTGCACGACATGCAAAAAAACGTAACCCTGCTTTGACTGTCGAAAAGAAGTGTGCTGTAGAGCTTGCATTGGTGTGGGCTCTGCAAAAGTGCGCATCGAGGGCACATATCAATCACAAAGTATGTGTGAGCAACCTTCTGAAAGGTCAGGTCTACATCTGCCGTGTGTTTACATTATAGTAGTGAAGTTTGAAGCAAATCAGGTAAAAATAAGAGGGTGATTTCAAATCATTTTGAAAGTGACACACTTCCTGCTGCCAGTTGGTGGCGCTATAACCGGGGTTGCGGTGCCACCGGCTTGGGCCCGTAATCGCTGCTCGTAGCTATAAATATATACACTGCCGTTCAAAAGTTTGGGGTCGGTAAGATTTTTAATGTTTTTAAAAGAAGTCACTTATGCTCACCAAGGCTGCATTTATTTGATTAAAAATACAAAACAAACCCAGTAATATTGTGAAATAATATTTCAATGTAAATCAGCTGTTTTCTATGTAAATATATAGTAAAGTGTAAATTATTCCTGTGATCAAAGCTGAATTTTCAGCATCATTACTCCAGTCTTCAGTGTCACATGATCCTTCAGAAATCAGTATAATATGATGATTTGATGCTCAAGAAACATTTTTCATTATCATCAATGTTGAAAACAGTTATTTACATTTTTATTTCAGGATACTTTGATGAATAGAAAGTTCAAAAGAACAGCATTTATCTGAAAAATAATCTTTTGTAACATTAAACACTACCGTTCAAAACTTTGGGGTCAGTAAGAATTTTTATTTTATTTTTTGGGGGAAATAAATAAAATGGATCAATACTTTTATTCATCAAGGAGGAATTAAATTGATAAAAAGTGACAGTAAAGACATTTATAATGTTACAAAAGATTCTATTTCAAATAAATGCTGTTGTTTTTAACTTTATGTTCATCAAAGAATTCTAAAAAAAAAAAAAGTACACAACTGTTTATATGTTGTGTGTGTGTGTGTGTGTGTGGTGTGTGTGTGTGTGTGTGTGTGAGGCGTGGGCGCGATCGAACAGTGGAAACAAAAACATACTCCGTCATTTTGTTCATAGAGGACAACATCATTGCAAAGTGTGTGTGAGAGAGAGAGAGACAGAGGCGCGGGCGCGATCGAACTGTGTGTGTGTGTGTGTGTATGTGCGTGTGTGCGTGTGTGTGTGTGTGAGAGAGAGAGGCGCGGGCGCGATCGAACTGTGTGTGTGCGTGAGAGAGAGAGAGGCGCGATCGAACTGTGTGTGTGTGTGTGTGTGTGTGTGTGAGAGAGAGAGAGAGAGAGAGAGAGAGAGAGAGAGACGCGGGCGCGATCGAGCTGTGTGTGTGTGTGTGTGAGAGAGAGAGAGGCGCGGGCGCGATCGAACTGTGTGTGTGTGTGTGTGTGTGTGTGTGTGTGAGAGAGAGAGACGCGGGCGCGATCGAACTGTGTGTGTGTGTGAGAGAGAGAGAGAGACTGTGTGTGTGTGTGAGAGAGAGAGAGAGAGAGAGAGAGAGAGAGGCGCGGGCGCGATCGAACTGTGTGTGTGTGTGTGTGTGCGTAATACATGTAATAAATAAATAAAAGTGCGTATAAATACAATTTTGGACACAAGAGGGCAGTATGGCCCTATGTATGAATTTGTGTTTAAACTATCACCCGAAGAGACCCCCCCCCCCTCCCCCTCCTCACACAGACACACAGACACACACACATAAAGAATGGCAGGGTGCAT
This sequence comes from Gila robusta, assembly GCA_030770095.1. Classification (NCBI taxonomy): domain Eukaryota; kingdom Metazoa; phylum Chordata; class Actinopteri; order Cypriniformes; family Leuciscidae; genus Gila; species Gila robusta. The sequence goes on along the minus strand of JAVALU010001586.1, from coordinate 13,597 downwards.
TCTCTCTGTCAGAGAGAGGGAGAGAAAATTCTCAGAATCCACATTCAAGCCACAATATCTGACTTTCTGTTGGTCGGAGCTAAAGGATGTAAATTAGAAAGTTGTTCGGCTTGATGAGAACATTATATACGCCAAGTTTTGTAACTGTAGGTAAAATTATCTAAGTTATAACACACTTTATGTGTCCTTTTTTAGTCATAAATTCATTTCCTCGCCACGGCAAAACCGTTCGAGATATCAAAAATCCGTCCGCAATTTAGCATCCTCAATGTCTTGACTTCACGCTGACCGAGTTTCGTGGCGTTTGGATTAATTCTCTAATAGAAGTATATCAAAAATAAAAGCATGCATTTTCCAAACAACCCATAATAGCTGACTTCCTGTTGAGCTGTCGTAAAACTTAGAGCACGAAAGTTGTTCGGCCCGATGAGATCTATAAGTGTACCGAGTTTCATATTATTACATGCAAGCATGTTTGATATATGGACAAGTGTTCGAATCCCATTCCAGGTGGCGCTGTCGAGCCCCCCTGCCACGCCCGAGTACCATCTTCAGCCCGGCCCTGATGGCCGCGGGTTCTGACCTGTGTGCAAAGTTTCAAGAGTTTTCGAGCATGTTAAGGGCCCCAAAACCTTGAAAAACAAAAATAAAAGCATTCTCACTCAGCAGACAAACCCCCCTCCCCTCAAACACACGGAGAGACGTAGGGTCAGAGAGAGAGGAAGAGAAAATTCTCCAAAACATCCACATTCAAACCAAAATATCTGACTTCCTGTTGGTCTGAGCTAATGACTTTAAATTAGAAAGTTGTCCAGCTCGATATGAACAATATACATACTGAGTTTTAAGATTGTAGATAAAAGTATAGACCTAACTCCCCCTCTTTTGTCAAAAGGTGGCGCTACTGAGCCCCTGCACCACGCCCGTTTCTGAAACTTTGCACATGTCTACTGGCTAATAAATGTGATGTGTCTGTCGAGTTTCATGCAATTTCAAGAATGCTAAGAGTCTCAAAAGCATCAAAAAAGAATCTTAAAGTTTGATGCGTTACCACGGCAACAGTATCTAAGATATCAATAATCCTTTCACAGGTCTAA
>JAVALU010001586.1:0-5000 GCA_030770095.1 Gila robusta | reverse complement strand
TTGATGCGTTACCACGGCAACAGTATCTAAGATATCAATAATCCTTTCACCGGTCTACATCTGCCGTGTGTTTACATTATACACATAAAGTTTGAAGCAAATCGGGTAAAAATAAGAGGGTGATTTTAAAGCATTTTGAAAGTGACACACTTCCTGCTGCCAGTTGGTGGCGCTATAACTTTGACTCACAATAGTCACATCCATGTGATCGGCCTCTTACAGCGAACACACTGCTGAAGTTTCATCAAGATCAGTCAATGTATGCAGAAGTTATAACACACTTCCTGTTTCCATTATTCGCCATAAATTCGTTTCCTCGCCACGGCCAAACCGTTCGAGATATCAAAAATCCCCTGGCAATTTTTCATCCTCAATGTCTTGACTTCATGCACACCGAGTTTGGTGACGATCGGGTGAATTCCCTAGGAGGAGTATATCGAATTCCTGAGCACGAGTTTCCAAACAACCCATAATAGCCGACTTCCTGTTGGGCTGGCGTAAAAAGTAAGAGTGCGAAGGATATATGAAACGATGAGATCTATATGTGTACCGATTTTCAGATTAATTCATGCAAGCGTGTTTGATATATGGACATGTTTTCGAATCCCGTTCCAGGGGGCGCTGTCGAGCCCCCCTGCCACGCCCGGGTACCATCTTCAACCCGGCCCTGATGGCCGCGGGTTCTGACCCGTGTGCAAAGTTTCAAGAGTTTTCGAGCACGTTAAGGGCCCCAAAAGTGCCCAAAAGGTAGTAAAATAATAATAAGAATAATAATAATAATAATAAATATAGCTGCGAGCAGCGATTACGGGCCCAAGCCGGTGGCACCGCAACCCCGGTTCCTTTAGTTACCTAAAGGCACCGGGGTGGCGGTGCCGCCGGCTTTGGCCCTTCATCGCTGCTCGCAGCTATATTTATATATAATATATATATATATAATATATATATATAAAAGCCGGTGGCACCGCCACCCTGGTGCCTTTAGGTTATTGTGCACGACGTGCAAAAACGTAACCCTGCTTTGACTGTCGAAAAGAAGTGTGCTGTAGAGCTTGCATCAGTTTGGGTGCATCAAGTGCGCATCGAGGGCACATATCAACCACAAAGTATGCGTGAGCAACCTTCTGAAACCTAAAATGAAAAATGAGACACCTCATCCATGGGTCTCATGGATTTAACAGACACATGAAATAAGTACACAAGACCGAGTATTCATATGAAGTGTGCCATTTGGGACAGGGCCTATGATCGTGAACCACAAAAGCCACATATATGAGATAATTTAAATATAGAATAATTTTTAATGTCATAGGATGTCATAGCTCAATATGTTTTTCAGCACTTAAATGTGTAAATATAGAAGCCCAGTATTTATCTGAGGTCTTTGTACAGGTTTATTAATGTAATTATATTTTACGCTTATGTGTTCTATGATATGCAATGGAAGTAAATTTTAATGTTTAACATGGGTGTATTCACAACACATAGCATACGATATAATATCTTAAGATTATTCATCATTATGTTGTCTCTGCCTTTTCTGTATTAATGATATTCAGAACAGAAAAACTAAATGTTCCTTAATTTTAATAACACTAACTTATTCTCATCTGAATTATAAATAATTGATTTCCGTATAAAATGATTTCTGCGCCTCTCTCTCTCTCTCTCTCTCTCCTCTCTCTCACAACACACAGTTCGATCGCGCCCGCGCCCTCCTCTCTCTCACACACACACACACACACACAGTTCGATCGCCGCCCCTCTCTCCTCTCTCCTCTCTCTCTCTCTCACACAGTTCGATCGCGCCCGCCCTCTCTCTCTCTCTCTCACTCTCACTCACTCCCACACACACACACACAAAGTTCGATCGCGCCCGCGCCCCTCTCTCTCTCTGTCACACAGTTCGATCGCGCCAGCGCGATCACACACGCACACACACACACAGTTCGCTCGCGCCAGCGCGTCTCTCTCGCACGCACACACACACTCCAGCTTGAGAGAGAGAGGCGCGCACGTTCAAACTGTGTGTGTGTGCGTGTGTGAGAGAGAGAGAGGCGCGGGCGCGATCGAACTGTGTGTGTGTGGTGTGTGTGTGTGCGTTGTGTCGCCGCGCGTGTGTGTGAGAGAGAGAGGCGCGGGCGCGATCGAACTGTGGTGTGTGGTGTGTGTGGTGTGTGAACAGTGGAAACATACTCCGTCATTTTTTTCATACAGGACATCACTCAGACTGCAAACTGTTTACTTATATTTGTGTACACTCGCTATAAAACACAACATCCTCAGTCACAACGTAATATATTTATATATAAATATATTTTGGACACAAGAGGGCAGTATAGCCCTATTATGATTTGTGTTAAACTATCACCGGAAGAGACCCCCCCCCCGCCCCCCTCCTTCTCACCCTCCCTACACAGACACACACACACACAGAGAATGGCAGGGAACAGTCTCTCTGTCAGAGAGAGGGAGAGAAAATTCTCAGAATCCACATTCAAACCACAATATCTGACTTTCTGTTGGTCGGAACTAATAACTGTAAATTAGAAAGTTGTTCGGCTTGAAGAGAACAATATACACGCCAAGTTTTGTAACTGTAGGTAAAACTAACTAAGTTATAACACTCTTTATGTGTCCTTTTTAGTCATAAATTCATTTCCTCGCCACGGCCAAACCGTTCGAGATATCAAAAATCCGCTGGCAATTTAGCATCCTCAATATCTTGACTTCATGCTGACCGAGTTTCGTGGCATTTGGATTAATTCTCTAGGAGAAGTATATCGAAAAATAAAAGCATGCATTTTCCAAACAACCCATAATAGCTGACTTCCTGTTGAGCTGTCGTTAAACTTAGAGCACGAAAGTTGTTCGGAACCCGATGAGATCTAAATATGTACCGAGTTTCATATATTACATGCAAGCATGTTTGATATATGGACAAGTGTTCGAATCGCATTCCAGGGGGCGCTGTCGAGCCCCCCTGCCACGCCCGGTACCAGCTTCAGCCGGCCCTGATGGCCGCGGGTTCTGACCTGTGTGCAAAGTTTCAAGAGTTTTCGAGCACGTTAAGGGCCCCAAAACCTTGAAAAACAAAAATAAAAGCATTCTCACTCAGCAGACAAATCCCCCTCCCCTCAAACACACGGAGAGACGTAGGGTCAGAGAGAGAGGAAGAGAAAATTCTCCAAAACATCCACATTCAAACCAAAATATCTGACTTCCTGTTGGTCTGAGCTAATAACTGTAAATTAGAAAGTTGTCCAGCTCGATATGAACAATATACATACTGAGTTTTAAGATTGTAGATAAAAGTATAGACCTAACTCCCCCTCTTTTGTCAAAAGGTGGCGCTACTGAGCCCCTGCACCACGCCCGTTTCTGAAACTTTGCACATGTCTACTGGCTAATAAATGTGATGTGTCTGTCGAGTTTCATGCAATTTCAAGTATGCTAAGAGTCTCAAAAGCATCAAAAAAGAATCTTAAAGTTTGATGCGTTACCACGGCAACAGTATCTAAGATATCAATAATCCTTTCACAGGTCTACATCTGCCGTGTGTTTACATTATACACATAAAGTTTGAAGCAAATCGGGTAAAAATAAGAGGGTGATTTAAAAGCATTTTGAAAGTGACACACTTCCTGCTGCCAGTTGGTGGCGCTATAACTTTGACTCACAATAGTCACATCCATGTGATCGGCCTCTTACAGCGAACACACTGCTGAAGTTTCATCAAGATCAGTCAATGTATGCAGAAGTTATAACACACTTCCTGTTTCCATTATTCGCCATAAATTCGTTTCCTCGCCACGGCCAAACCGTTCGAGATATCAAAAATCCCCTGGCAATTTTTCATCCTCAATGTCTTGACTTCATGCACACCGAGTTTGGTGACGATCGGGTGAATTCCCTAGGAGGAGTATATCGAATTCCTGAGCACGAGTTTCCAAACAACCCATAATAGCCGACTTCCTGTTGGGCTGGCGTAAAAAGTAAGAGTGCGAAGGATATATGAAACGATGAGATCTATATGTGTACCGATTTTCAGATTAATTCATGCAAGCGTGTTTGATATATGGACATGTTTTCGAATCCCGTTCCAGGGGCGCTGTCGAGCCCCCCTGCCACGCCCGGGTACCATCTTCAACCCGGCCCTGATGGCCGCGGGTTCTGACCCGTGTGCAAAGTTTCAAGAGTTTTCGAGCACGTTAAGGGCCCCAAAAGTGCCCAAAAGGTAGTAAAATAATAATAAGAATAAATAATAATAATAAATAATCCTAAGGAAAACAATAGGCCTTCGCCTTTTCAAGGCTTGGGCCCTAATAAATAATCCTAAGGAAAACAATAGGGCCTTCGCCTTTTCAAGGCTTGGGCCCTAATAATAATAATAAATAATCCTAAGAAAACAATAGGGCCTTCGCCTTTTCAAGGCTTGGGCCCTAATAATAATAATAAATATAGCTGCGAGCAGCGATTACGGGCCCAAGCCGGTGGCACCGCAACCCCGGTCCTTTAGTTACCTAAAGGCACCGGGTGGCGGTGCCGCCGCTTTGGCCCTTCATCGCTGCTCGCAGCTATATTATAATATATATATATATATAATATAAATAAATATATATATATATATAATAATATATAAGAAGCCGGTGGCACCCGCCACCCTGGAGCCTTTAGGGTTATTGTGCACGACGTGCAAAAAACGTAACCCTGCTTTGACTGTCGAAAAGAAGTGTGCTGTAGAGCTTGCATCAGTTGTGGTGCAACAAGTGCTCATCGAGGGCACATATCAACCACAAAGTATGCGTGAGCAACCTTCTGAAACCTAAAATGAAAAATGAGACACCTCATCCATGGGTCTCATGGATTTAACAGACACATGAAATAAGTACACAAGACCGAGTATTCATATGAAGTGTGCCATTTGGGACAGGGCCTATGATCGTGAACCAAAAGCCACTATATGAGAAATTAATAAAAATTTATCATGCAATATTTTA